>CADDIJ020002262.1:0-51327 GCA_902809745.2 Tetradesmus lagerheimii | reverse complement strand
CCGTCATGCGGCTTATTTGGATAGTGTTAGGACTCTGGATAGCCTCCCAGCGGGCACCCAGCTGCCAGCTGTGCGGTTGGTGCTGTCTCGTTGGTGGGTGTTAGGGTGGCTAACACATACAAAGAGGCTGCGTGGCGCCTGGCCTTGAATGCCTTCCCTACAGCGCAGCGGATGCAGCTGGCTACGGGTTGTGCAGCTTGTTCAGTGGTTGGGCCGGGTGTGGAGCATCATTTCTGGACATGTCCTGCTGCGGTCGCGGTACGCACAGAGGTGGAAAGTCAGCTGCATGCATTCAACTTGTTGGCGGCAGGTGCAAGCCTGCCGTGCAGCGCCTTGTGGTTGGCATGTGCCACTCACCGTGACATGCATCGGCTAGTGTGGGATATGGTCTGTTTGGCAGTTATACATGCGTTTGAGCATGGCCGCAAGGTGGCTTGGGCGGTGTCTCATCAGTTGACTATCCCCGTGCTGGTAGAACAAGTAGCAGCGCGAGCGGCTGTTGGGTGTTTCTGGGATGCACTTGCTGACTTTGCTGCTACGGCCCGGGTACCTCGTCGGCATAGCATTCAACTGCTCACGTGTCAGCCGTTCATTGCTTGGCACACAGTGTTGTGCGGCAATGGCTTACGTGTGGTTCGCAGATGACAGCCTGTGTATGCATGTATTTGCTTACTTTTATTCATGCTCAACAACCATCTCCGCCAGAGGCGGCCAGTCCTTTTTTGGGTGGATGTTGTGGGTTACTGCATCACTGCTGGAATGCAGAGATGTCACACCCTCAGCAGCTGGTCGGCCCTCTGCTTGCATATTCCATCAGCTGCCTTGAGTCCGACCTGCTTTTCTTGAGCTAGTGTTAGACGCCCGAGCTCAGCCCGCCGCCTGTACTGCAAAATGTATAGATTGCTGTCACTGACACTGCTCAGACTGTCACTCAAAAGGAGGCTGAACCCCAGAAAAACAGCCCCTGTGTGAGAGGCATGACATTTGGTGTGCAAGCACAACCGTCTTTCTCATCACACAGGGGCTGTTTTTCTGGGGTTCAGCCTCCTTTTGAGTGACAGTCTGAGCTGAGCTGTTCGCAGCATCCTTTTTCTAGCTGGTGTCCGTTGCGGCGTAGCCGCTTGAACACACCCTGTAACCCCTCTTCTTCTTTGAGACTCCTCATGCAGCAGCGCAGGCAGAAACTGCAGCAACCGAATGCTGTCCCCAATGTGCCTACGCTGCAGAAACGCCGATTGCACTGGGTGTACGACCTCCCCTGCAACCGCAAGCAAGCGATCAGCCAAGATCTTTGCCAGCACTCTATAGTCATAGTTCAACAATTGAATTGGCCGAAATGCAGCTGGGTCAGCTGCGTCACCACCAGGCTTCAAGATAGGCAAGATGACACCATCAAGAAAACCATCTGGAACACGCTGCGTTGCGCCAATAGCTGAATACAAAGCCGCCAATAAAGGCGCAAACTGTACACGATATTGTCTAAAGAACTCCCAGGGATTCCATCTAGACCAGGTGCCTTCCCAGGGGCAGTGTGAGATATGGCTGTTATCACCTCCTCTACCGTTACCGCAGTGTCACCGAGTCGGACTGCTGCTGCTGCATCCAACCGCTGAGAGTGCTGCGTCACCGCTTGCAAGACTGCTTGGCGGGCCGTCTGCTGCACCTGCGGCGCCACAGTAAGGGCGGCATACCGGCTACCTATGATGCGGGCCAGACTCACACCATCGCGCACCAGATGACCACTGCCTGGGGCGTGCAGACCTGAGATGAAAGTAGCTCCTTTGGGGGTTTTAGGATCCGCGTCATGGCAGGGCCAGGCCGCTCGCCTTGATGCACCCACTGCTGGCGGCGGCGCTGGCGCTGCAGCTCTTCTTGCTGCTGCTGCAGCTCAGCCAGCTGCGTCCTAGCGTGTACCACAGACGCCAGGGTAGCTGGCAGCGCCGCAGTGCTGCAGGTCTCAAGCTGCACATGCGCTGCCAGTACGGCTGTAACTGCTGCTGCATGCTGTGCTGCTGGCGGCTGTGCTGTTTGCAGCTGCTTGGCTTGGCGGTTGAGCTCCACGATCTTTGCTGCCAACTGCTGTTTGAAGGCTGGCCACCACTGCGTAACAACAGCTGTCGCATCTGCTGGGGGCTGCTGAGAGACCAGCCACCGCTGCATGGCTGACCTGCAGGCAGCTGCTGCTTGGAAGGACAAACGCAGCCGCCGTAAGCCAGGCCCCAGCACGCCTGGCCCGCGCGGCTGTAGCTGTGCCATAACAAGCGAATGGTCGCTGAGAGCTGCACATTTATCTTCATGGCGGCAAGCCACCAGCTGCGGCTTCAGAGTGGCCGAGCAATATATTCTATCAATACGTGACGTTGCATCTGTAACCCTGTAACCCCTCTTCTTCAGAGACTCGGTGTCTCATCAGTTGACTATCCCCGTGCTGGTAGAACAAGTAGCAGTGCGAGCGGCTGTTGGGTGTTTCTGGGATGCACTTGCTGACTTTGCTGCTACGGCCCGGGTACCTCGTCGGCATAGGATTCAACTGCTCACGTGTCAGCCGTTCATTGCTTGGCACACAGTGTTGTGCGGCAATGGCTTACATGTGGTTCGCAGATGACAGCCTGTGTATGCATGTATTTGCTTGCTTTATTCATGCTCAACAACCATCTCCGCCAGAGGCGGCCAGTCCTTTTTTTGGGTGGATGTTGTGGGTCACTGCATAACTGCTGGAATGCAGAGATGTCACACCCTCAGCAGCTGGTCGGCCCTCTGCTTGCATATTCCATCAGCTGCCTTGAGTCCGACCTGCTTTTCTTGAGCTAGTGTTAGACGCCCGAGCTCAGCCCGCCGCCTGTACTGCAAAATGTATAGATTGCTGTCACTGACACTGCTTAGACTACTGCTTTCATGATCAGATACCCTCTGATACACCAACATTGCGTGTGATGAGAAAGACGGTTGTGCTTGCACACCAAATGTCATGCCTCTCACACAGGGGCTGTTTTTCTGGGGTTCAGCCTCCTTTTGAGTGACAGTCTGAGCTGAGCTGTTCGCAGCATCCTTTTTCTAGCTGGTGTCCGTTGCGGCGTAGCCGCTTGAACACACCCTGTAACCCCTCTTCTTCTTCTTGAGACTCTGACGGCAAAAACGATGTTGCGCGTACTTTTGTGTCAACCTTTAGGTAGGAACTTTCCTTTTTGAGTAGGCACTCGTTGTTCAGGGGTTATCATGTCCTTATCGGTTGCGCTGCGCACACCCTGGTGCAAATATCGTATGCGACAGTGGACAGCTTGTGCCGGCTGTACTGGTTACACGCGTATCATGCGTATCATACGTGACGCAGGCTGCGGCCTGGTTGAAGCTGACCTGTGTTGCAAACACATATGCATGCGGGTGTGAACTCGCACATGTGAGTGCATGCTGGTGGAACAACATGCATGATCATGTGGTTGGGGAGCTGCAACGGCAGTGCCAAGGCGTACCATAGCCCAGGTCGACATGTTGTTGGTGTTGGCCCCGCAGGCTGAGGCTTATGTAACACACAACAATGTTGCTGTTGTCCCGAATTCCCCAGGGAGACGCTGTTGGGCCCTGAGTGGCTCATTGCTCAGCATGCAACGCGGTTGTGTGACACAAACGGCTTGGATCGCAGCAGCTTGTAAGCTGCCAGCTCCGATAGCGGTGACCCTTATATGACCTCTCCGTTGACGCCGCACTGCCTGCCAGTGGCAGCCGCATGTCTGCCAGCATGGCATGACGACCTCACACAACGCTGCAGCGCGTACCCGGTACTGTCAGCAGCCTGCTGTTCAAGTGGGATTGTCAGTTGCTTGGTGCCTTTGCACTCTTGCTAGCATGCACTTGACGTACACAATCAGCAATTTGTTGCAACCTCACGGTATAAAGTTACCCACATGCAGCAATCTTAGTCACATTTGGTGGCACCAGCAGCGGCAGCCACTGCTGATGGCAGTTGCTGTCACTGCCGAACTCAAGTACCACGCACGCGCCTACCACCCACAGCCGTCTGACACCATCTACAAATTCAACATAATAGGCAGCATAATAGGCAAAAAGCGGTACAGCGCCCTTGTTTCAAGGCACCTGATTCTGCACTACTGCAGTGCTGTGCAGTGGCTATGCAAGTGGCAACTCTTGACGCGTGCATGGGAACACATGCCTCTGATGTGCTGCTCCCAGCCAGCAACACTGCTTTAGCAGAAACAGCATTGCTGTTGACTGCAGAAGACGTAGCTGTCAATCACAACCGTGGTCTCTAACACCACGACACACAGAATGAGTCATACTCCTGTAGCCACCAACCCTGTCCAGGTCTAGTACAGTATACACGGACAGCAGTCACACACGCCCTTGTCAGAACCTCAATGTTGAACCCCACACCATGTCGCGCTTGCGCAGCAAAGCTGACGCAGCTGCTGCAGCCAGCGTCATCAGCGCCACAATCCGATTGCCGCTGCGCTGCCGCTGCGCTGCCGCTGCGCTGCCGCTGCGCTGCCGCTGCGCTGCCGCTGCGCTGCCGCTGCCGCTGCTGCCACAGCCGCTGCTGCCCACACTTGCCGCAGCACTACAGCTCTGGGTGGTAGAACTTCATCTCCTCGTACACCAGATCCCGCACGTTCTGCTCTGTGAGCTGCGCCTCCTCAAAGTCAAACTCAAACGGCGCTGCACAAGACAAGGCAGCAGCAGCAGTTGGAAACCACGGGATTCAAAGCAAACAACGCCACGCTAGCACTAATAAGTGTGAGGCCGCATAGCACAAGCCGCGCATTGTCCTTGCGGTGCTGTACCTGCCAGGTTTGCTGCCACAGTGTGCCCGCACATGGCCGTGCACCCGCGCCCAACAGATTGTCACTAAAGCCCCCGCTGCACACACAACATTGCTACCTGACTGTGCTGCAGCAGCCACCCTGTCGCAACCCAGCCTTCCTGTGAATATATGCAGCCACAGCAGCATGGCTCACCTGGTGCTGATGGCTCTGCTGCCTCATCATGCAGCTGCGCCAGCCAGGGGTGCTTGAGCGCAGCCTGCACGTCGATGCGCTTGCGTGGGTCAAACTGCAGCATCTTATCCAGCAGGTCCAGGGCCAGAGGGTCTGCCTCAGGGAACTTCTTGTTCCATGGCACGCGCTGCAGCAGGCAACAGCATGGAATGGCACATGCCAATACGGTTTGTGAACTGTTTGCAAGGCCTAAACAGCAAGACGGCAAGTGGATTATGTGGCATCCAGAGGTAATTGCAGTAACAACGAACAGTAGATCATGATGTCCCAGGCACAGGGGGCAGGAAGCGGTCTGGCCTGTGGGCCCAAGCCAGGATGGTGGCACTGCCCCGACAGGATGATAGCACTGCCTGCTCCCGCTGCTGTGTTGCTGCTGCCTGTTCTCTGCATCGCCCCTCCAACCTCTCCCACCCGTCCTTGCGCACCTCCTGCTGCGGCAGTGCGCGGATGTATGCGCGCGCCTTGCTGCTGTTGATGAAGGTGAGGTCGTCCTCGCTGGGTGGGCCCAGCGTCTTGATGATAAGCTTCAGCTGGTCAACATAGTCCTTGCCGGGGAACAGCGGCCGCCGGCCCAGCAGCTCAGCCAGGATGCAGCCCACGCTCCACACGTCGATCGCGGCAGTGTAGTGGTCGCAGGACAGCAGCAGCTCGGGCGCACGGTACCAGCGCGTGACCACGTACTCGGTCATGAAGTTGCGCTCGGAGCTGCGCTCAGAAGAGGTGGCAGGAAAGGGCGTAGGTGGTGGTGGTGTGTCTGGTGAGACACGTGAGCTCTACATGCAGTTGCTTGTCTGTCACCGCGTGCCGTGCTTCTGTTCCTGGATGCATCTGTTGCTGCATGCAATGACCTTGGATCACATGAATCACTTCTGGCGGTGTGTCAGGCCAAGCTCCTGCCACTGCAGTGCAGTTCAAGCGATGCGACATACCAGCCATGCTGCTGCAGGGCCTGATGTGTTGCTCTGTCATGCTGCCTGGTCTCAGCATACTACTGTAGGTGCTGCTGCCACAGTTCAAATGTAACCGCCCATCTGCAGGTGCCGCAGCAGTCTGCGCATGCTTCAGCCTCGCACCTAGTGCGTGCCAGCCCAAAGTCACAGATCTTCAGGTCACACGATGCATTGAGCAGCAGGTTGCTGGGCTTCAAGTCCCTGTGCAGCACGTTGGCTGTGTGCACGTACTTGAGCCCGCGCAGCACCTGCAGCAGGCGTGCAGCGACGCAAAGGCAGCAGCAGTAGATGAAGCTGTGAGTCACCCCAGCAGTGGCTGGCATGTACTGCTTCTGCCCATGTAACCCACGTAATTCACCCCACAACCACTGCTACTGTACAGGACATGGCTGCTGTACAGCTTATCAGCAACTAGCCCAATACAAACATACTCTAGACCAATGCTGGTGTCACAGTCAACGCAGACACGGCACAGTTGGTGCGCTGCCACTGCACTGCCCATGCAGCTGTCTGCCAAGCCTGCTGCGCTGCTGCTGTGTACCTGGTAGACGAAGTACTGGAAGTGCTCATTGGTGAGCGGCTGCGATGAGCGGATGATCTGGTGCAGGTCTGTGTCCATCAGCTCATACACCAGGTACACGTCATTGAACCTGTCCTTGGTTGACTTCATGATGTCACGCACAGCTATGATGTTCTCATGCCGCAGGTGCCGAAGCAGCTTGATCTCACGCAGCGTTCTGCGTGCATCTGTGAGGTTGTCAAAGGCGTTGCCAATCTTCTTGATGGCCACCTTCTCTGCTGTGAGGGCGTTCTTGGCAGAGCATACCACGCCGTACGCGCCCTTGCCAATAGCTTTGCTGCAAGGCGTAGCACAGCTTGTGATTAGTTGAAAGATAAAGGGTTTGGGGCCAGGCATGGTTGAAAGGAAGTACTGACTGTGGGGTAGCAAGCAGTTGGCGTTGACATGACATAAGGTTGCTACTGCTGTGACCCTAGCCCCACACACAGGCTTGCTGCCGAGCATTCACTTACATGGGCGTGTACTGCTGGTCGATCTCAAAGTTTGTGCGCCAAAGCACCCAGCTAGTCTTGCCTGGGACGCTTGTTTCCTGCTTCACTGGCACATTGCTGGATGCGTCCTGCTGCTTCTGCTCGGCACCGGCCTGAGGAGCTGCAGACATGGTCTTAGATTTGTATGCCTTGCAGAAAGTTGTGCAGGTTGCGGACTACACGGGCAAGGAAGCGTCAGGCACACACGCAAGCATTGATTGACCGAATACGCCGCCCAAGAGACTTGGAAACAACGCAATAGACACGAATATATGTATAGTTTAGGCAGGACGTCGTTTCGAGGAGTGATGATGGTGCAGAAGAAAGCGCGCAAGTTCAAGAGTAGCGATTGTTATATCGCGCATCAGCGTGACGGTGTTTGCTTTTAGTAGCATAAGGAGTCTTACGTTACCAGAAATTCCTGACTTTCTGCCCGTTGGTCCTGTCGTGACGGATGCTGGGACTCGCGGTGCCACCACCACCCACAAGCAGCAGTGCCAGCAGAGCCCCAGGCACACTGATTTGATGCACGCAGAGAGTACGATCTAATGCTACTTGATATTGGTGCACGGATCCAGCAACCACTCTGCCAAATCAGGACTGCTCAAAGACACACAATGCAGTACAGCCTGCTGGCTGTGCACTACAGTTCCTCGCCACAGCAAACTGGCCATCGAACCCAGCAGGCACCACCGCCAACCCTACTCCTGAAACTGTGGCGAGGCGACTCCAACCTGCTCCACTGCTGGTGCCGCAGCACCCTCTTGCTGCTGCTGCTGCTGCTGCTGGCTGGTTGGCGGGGCCTGCACCTCCCAATCTGCCAGCGGCTGCATGCTGTACTGCCCATCCGGGAGTGACCGCAGGTTGTACAGCACCTTGAATCGCTGCAGCTGCTGCGGGTTCATGCGGCTGAGGAAGTCATTCAGCAGCGTATCAGACGCGCGCGCCTGCCACAGCTGACGCAGCACAACGTGCCACAGCTTGTCGTGAGCCAGCTGCTCCCGCTGCTGCTGCCGCTGCTTCTTGCTGCTGCTGCTGCTGCTGCTGCTTGCCTCTAAAGCATCATCATCACTGTACGATACATATTCTTCGTACCGCCTGACCCTCCAACCGCTGCCTGTTCTGGTCGGCCCTCGATTTGCTCGCGCTGCTGCTGCTGCCTGCAGCTCCAGCAGCTCTCCTCTCACTTCAGCATCCCTGCTGCTGTAGTCACCTTGCCACCGTGGCCGGCTACTGCTGCTGCTGCTCATGCTGCTGATGCTGCCCATCCTGCCTGCTGCCACATCATCAAGCACTGACAGCGCCTCACCCCACATGCCGCTCGTGCAGTACACGTGCAGCATCTGCAGCAGAACGCTCTCGTCTGGCTCATGCCCCGCTGCCACCATGGCTTTCACCGTGTCAAGCATCTGCTTGTGGTCACGTGTGAGCCAGAAGTTGCCTGCAATCAGTGCTGTGTAGCCCTGGCGGTCAAGCGCCTGGCCTGCTGCCATCCTGCTTGCCACGTCAATAGCGCTGCTGGTATGCTTCAGCAGCCGACTGCGGCTGGCAGCCTGCGTAAGCAATCAGAAGATCGTGCAGCGGCAACGTCACGCTTAAACATGGCAACACACATGCCAGCAGTGAACTAAGCATGCAAAATCAGCAGGCGGCGTGTGGGCCACTGGAAGGCAATTGTGAGAACTGGCCAGCATGACTACAGCAGTAAAAAACTGGCCCTGCTCACCTCATAGCACTACGTGCACTGCTGTTGTTCTTGTGCATTACTACACCATCGCTGGCCTTCAAAACAGTAACACCTCAACTACCGCTGCAGCTGCGTTAACACTTGAGTGCCCTGCCGGCGTGTCTCACCATCAGTGCCTGGCGGTGGGCTCTAAAAGTGCCTGTCTTCTTCTCTTCGTTGAGCTTGGCCAGCTGCAAGCAGTCGTTCACATAGCCCAGGCGGTCCAGTGCAGCCAGCAGCTGGTGCATGCTGGTGGAGCTGTGCTTCAGGCCAGCTGCAACAAGCTCCCCCTGCCAGACTGCCAGCTGGCTGTAGGCTGCAAGGAACAGCCCAGTGCGCTGAGACAGCAGGTGTGCTGCAACAGACCTGTGAAACGCGCAAAGACAAGACAGTGGGTCAGCTACAGCCAACAGCAGCAGGGCAATGCAACTTTGACTGCATAGCACAGAACCATGCACTCAGGTTGACCTCTCAGCATTGCAAATCTCAGAAGCATACAACAGCAAACCCACAAGTTGCCATGTGTGCGCAAGCCTGCATGCATGGCCTCCCTGGCATAGCTGCTGCACCAGCTTGACAACAAACAGCACGCAATGAGCTGCAGCAGCAAGCACATGCACCCACCTGTCGCCCGGCTTAGCAAGCGCCTGCTTGCGCGCCGTGTCCACGCGCACTCTGCCAGCATACACCCGCACACACTTGAACAGCCCACGCATCGTCTGCTCGTCAGGCTGCAACCCCTGCGCTTTTAGCCGCGCGTACACCCTCGTAGCTGCACCCATGTTGCCGTTCATCGCGATGCCAGAGAGCAGCCTGTTGTACGAGCGCAGCAGCGGAGTGTGCCCTGCAGCCTGCATCCTGTCTAGCACCTGTTCTGCAGCTGCTACGTCCTTGTGCAGGGCATAGGTTTCTGCCAGGTGCTCATAGTGGTGCAAGCTCGGAGCAACACCCCAGCCCATCAACTCGCACAGCAGTTCCTGCAGGCAGCGGCAACAGTAAATCACAGGCACCAGCAGCAGCAGTAAGTCCTGAACACGCTTTGGCAAACTGCTGTCCCGGCCTCTGAAGCGCCAATGCGCCAGTCGTTGACATTGCACGTAAGGCGACACATTGTTCAGGGGTATCCGGCGTGACACAGTTATCAACCCCATTATGCTGCCTGTCCTGCTGCTGCCAGCATACAATGCCCTGACATGCCCGGTCACACTACCAGCCTAGACAGAGGTTCCTGCGCACCTCTAGTATCTCACACTACCAGCCTAGACAGCGGTTCCTGCGCACCTCTAGTATCTCTGGCGGTGCCCCCTGCCACATGCGCATGCTGAAGATGCTGTCGTAAGCCCGCTCACGCGGCGACACCTTGAGCAGTGACGACAGCTTCAGCAGCCGCTGCATCCAAGCCTCGTCAAGCTGGCTCCCCGCAAGCTGCAACGCAGCATGCAGCACGCTGCGTAGCCTGTCACGGTCCTCAGTGCGTACAGCATGTGCCACCTGCTGCGGCAGCACTGCAGAAGGGTCTAGGTGTTTCCAGGACTGGCCATCCAGCTGCTTGGCCTGCTGCCATGCCTGCTGAGCTTGCTGCTGAGCCTGCACAGCCCAAGTCTGCTGCTGCTGCAGACCATCCTGCTGCTGCTGCTGTAATGTGGAGGGTCGTTGGGCCCAGCCTGCCCACGCTGACGCATGATATACATCAGCCAGCTGCTCTATGGCGTCCTGCATCAAGCTGTGCACTGTCCCTGGGTCCTTCCTACCAACCCTGAAGAGTGCATTCATGTATGCGGCCCACACCGACACACTGAGTAGATGCGGGTCGCACCCAGCAGCATGTGCATGCCGATGCTGCCGTTGCTGCATGCGCTGCTGCGGCTGTTGTAGCTGCTGCTGCTCCTGCTGTATTGCTGCCCACTCTGCCTGCACTGCTCCTAGTGTGCCCTTCGCTGCTGCCACTGCTAAGCGCATGCACGGCAGCACCTGCAAATCATCACGCAGCAGCACCTGCTGCTGATCTTGGCCAGCTGCTGTGTCAGAAAATTCGCCACTTTGCCCTGGCTGCTGCAATCGTCCTGCGGCCCAGTGCAACGCCTGCTCTGCTGCTGCTACATGCCCCTGCTGCAGCAGCGGCTGCACCAGCATACGCACCATGTTGCTGGTCAGCAACTGCGCCGGTACGCTTTGCTGCAGCCACTGCAGCGCCTTACCAGGCCGATCTGCACGTGCCAAGCTGTGCAGCAGTGCGGTGTGGCCTGCAGTGCTGAGCTGCAAGCCAGCAGCCTCCATGCAGCGCAGCAGCTGCTGCAGCAACGCCATGTCATTCATCTTGGCTGCACCAAACATGAGCGCCTCCAGAATGGCTGCTCCCTTGTCGGGTGCTGCACAGCATCAACAGGCAGAAAGAGAGGTGTGGGAGGTGTGAATGGCTGCAGTTACGCTGCAGAGCCAGTGGCTGCGGTATGCACCAGCAGTGGTGCAACTGCTGCTTCCTCATTGTTTAGCACCAGCAACCAAACACGTGCCTGATTGCTGGTGGGCCGAAAGCGAACCGATACCTGCCAATCAGTTGCTGCCTCGCCTGACACGCTCACCTGCTAACACAGCTGCTGGGTCAAACAGCTGCGCCAGCTGCGATAGGTTGCGCGTGTGTCCAACGTGCAGGTGCTGCAGTGTTGCCTGGTACTGCTGTTGGAAGCTGCTCAGGCCCAGCACATCATTGAAGGGTTCATCCTCTCCTGCAAGCCCTGAACCCTCAGCGCTGCTGATGGGAGACACAGCAGGCAAGCTGCTGATGCCGCCACCAGCACTACTGGCACTGCTGCTGCTGGTGCTGCTGGGTGTGGCAGCATCGGCTAAACCAACCTGCTGCTGGGCGGCTACAGCATGCTGGTCCAGCTGCTGCTGCCAGTGGTTGCTGTGTTGCTGGTCATGCTGGTGTAGCAGCTGCTGCAGGCCAGGCTGTGCTGCAGCTGCAGCTGGCCTGTTGCTTGCCATGGCTGCTGCATGGTACTGATGCTGCTGTGGCAGATGGGCTGGGTGCTGCCTGAACTGCTGCTGCGCAACGCCCTGGTACAAGTGTGGTGAGCACAATATAGTCGAGTTTCAGCAATGCAGCAGTCAGTAGTTTCTTACAAACGCTAAGATTGAGAGCGGTCCAGCGGATCACATGACACAAGGCAATACCTGACAGGCATCGTAGCACAGCTAATGTGCATTCATAGTCTAAGAACTGCTTAGATTAGCGCACCAAGCTCAGCAAGCACCTCACCTCTTGCGCACTGCATTCAGCTGCAGTGTTGCTGGTGCTGCTACAGTTGGACGGCTGGCTACCAGCAGTGTGGAGTGCCTGCTGTAACGGTGCAGCGGCAGGTTGAGTACTGCATGCCGCCACTGGCACTTCCAGACGCAAGGACACACTCCATGCCACAAATGAGCCTACCTGCACCGCTTGCTGCTGCAGAGCCTCTGGTGCTGCTGGGTAGTGCTTGCGCAGGAGGTGCTGCTGCAGGGCCTTAGTCACTGAGCGCCGCATCACGCCTTACTTACTAAGTACGGTTTTTTTTAGTGTGACCAACATCCAGATCTAGCACGACGTTTGTATCTCCTGTATTGAGCAGCCTTCGTGGGTAACCCGCTACAACTAGAACGCCTTAGACAGTGACAAAAGTGAATTACAACGCTCCTAGTACTCCTGAAGTAAATTGCGTAATTGCGTTCATGCTGCAGGCCTGGCTAGTGCCAGGCCAAGGTCAATAACCGTGTCACACTAGCAAGGAACGAAGCACGGCATGTGTTGAGTTAGAACGGCAGGGTTATGGCAGCAAATGATCGTAATTGATTTGATAATGCTCGTAGACATCCTTTACCTGCAGCTTCACCAGTATCTCACTAGGATGTACAGCACATCTGCACGTTGCTCAGCCAGTGTTGACACGCACACATCAATAAGCTTCTGCGACAGCAGCTGCACTGATGCGCAGGCATCAGGTTTTCAAGTACTAATCTGAGCTGACAGCATGCACGGTGCAGCTGATGCTTGTTGATGCTGTGGCCCGTTGCTGCGTTGCTGGTCATTTGGAAATCTACCAGCATGTTGCCAAACAACACAAGGTTATAGCCAGCTGACGAATGATGAGGCTGTTGGAGCCTGAAAGGATCTATTCCACAGGCCAGCTGCTGGAAGCGCTGCAGTCCGGCCTTGCAGGACTCAAAGAGCAGCTGCAGGTACCCATGCCACACCAGCGCCGCATCAAAAAGCAGCACATGAAGCAGCGCGTGTGCTCGATGAGAATGACAAAGAGAAATTGTACACCGTCTGTGCTGTGCTTCTCATTGAGCAGGTGTTAAGCATCCTTGATGGCAGTGCTTCTTCCTGGCCAGGCTTGAGCAGCGCCCTGTCAGACTTGGACTCTCTAGTCATCTTGACAGTTAAACATGCAGGGCAGCTTGACCACGCCACAACAAAGCTGGAGGCAGAAAAGGGGCAGCTCACAGCCAGCCTGTCAGGTAGGGTACATCTACAGTGGCCGCAGCATCCATCAGCAACCCCTAGCATGGTGCTGCCGTCCTTTCAGTGTTTGTTGACTGAGGTGCAGCTGCACTTTTGCGATGCATGCAAACGTACTGTTGTTGGGCTGCCGTTGGATGCGCGCAGCTGCCACCACTGCCAGGCAGTCGGTGCAGGAGCAGCTCAGCAAAGAGCAGCAGGAGTGCAGGCAGCTGCAACGCAGGCTGGATGCGGCAGAGCAGGCAAATGACAAGGCGAAGCGGCAGCTGTGGGAGCTGGAGAAGACGCGCGCCGATCTGGCAGAGCAGAACGACAAGCTGCGAGCAAATGCTGAGTTCATGGAGGGAGAGATGGCTGGGCTCAAGGAGAGGGCAGCAACACAGGCTGAGCAGGTGCGCGCACAGCTGTAGCTACTTTGCCCACTGTACTTGCAGACATAAAGCAGCTGTAGCAGCTGCCTTTGTGCGCAGCCAGGGGACCGTATATCACGCACGTCTCTGGCAAGATTAGCTGGCAGGCTTGCAACTGCCCCACAGCAACTGCAGGCATGAGCAGCAGCAGCAGCAGCAGCTCTAACAGCTGGCATCGCAGTGTGCGAATCACAGCTACAGCAATGCACACTTTGTTTGACATCATCCTGCACTCTCCTTGTGTTTCGCTTGCAGCTGAGCAAGCAGCATGAGGAGCTTGCAGTCAAAGCCAGCGAGCTGTCCCTTACTAGCACAGCACTGGCAGAGCACAAGGAGAGCCTCGCACACACACGCAACCAGCTCACAAGCCACCAGCAGCAGAGCAAGAGCCAGCTGGAAGCAGCATACAAGCTGCTGCACACCACGCAGGAGAACACAGCAGCGCAACTGAAGCAGGTGCAGGACAGCCTTGGTGGGCAGCTGCGGCAGTTGCAGCTGGAGTTGGCTGCGACTGCGGAAGCAAAGCAGCAGGCGCAAGCGACAGTGGCTAGGCTACAGCAGGAAGGTGAAGTGCTTGGCTTGCCATGTATGTCAGCAGCCGCAAAGGCTTCACGTTGCAGCAGCTGCTGGCAGTTTCCTGTGTTGTGGTGCAAGCGTCCACGACAGCATCATGCGATGAATACCTGGCTGAACAGCGCTGCAACAACACCTTCGTGTGCTTTTTCCTGCTGCAGTGTCAACACTGGCTGCTGGGCTGACCAACAGCCAGGCTGAGGTCGCACGGCTGACTGAATGGCTGGATGTGGTCAAGCGCGTGGCTGACGACAGAGTGGCAGAGGCTCAGCAGCAGCTGACAGCAGCACAAGCTGCAGCTGCGCAGCAGGCGACAGAAGCAGCAGGTGAGCGTGCTGCGCCACTGGCGTGGATGCTGCCCATGCCGTTCACCGTGAGCGTGCTGCTGCATGGCAGCAGAGACGGTTCACCAAGTGTAGGCTGGTTGGCTCGGCTGGGCGCACCTACTGTGTGCCACACGTCAGGCTGACGACTGGCTGTCTGTGCAACTTCTGTGGCCAATGCTGCTGCAGGTCAGCTTCAAGCTCTGCAGGAGAAGCTGAAGCAGCGTGACGCTGACGTGTCGGCGCTGCAGCGCCAGGCAGCGCTCATGCAGGCGCAGCTACGTGAGGCGCAGCGCGCGGGGCCGGCAGCAGCAGAAGCTCAATGTGCTGCTGGCAAGGCGCTTGATGGGCAGGCTGCTGAGCTGGCAGCGCTGCAGCAGCAGCTGAAGGAGGCTGAGGTGAGCGGGGTTGGCTGCTGGGCACAATCTGCAACTTGCTGTGACAGCAATTGAGTTTGCTGTCGCAGTCTCAAACTGCCGATGAGCGCACCAGTGTTGCGGTCATCAACCAGCTGCGCCTGTCAGAGGGCGTGGACGCCACTGAGCAGGAGATTTGTACCATAAATCTGGGGCTGCTTGTGCTTTCAAACCATTAGATGAGACTGGTAACATCATGATGCGCTTTGTTGCTGCTGTTGCTGCTGTTGCTGCTGCTGCATGTGACGCAGCTGTCTGCTGAGCGCCAGGAGGCTGATCATGCAGCTGAGCAGTCTGAGCTGCAATCGCGCCTGTCTGAGGTGCAGCGGGAGGCGGCAGTAGCACGAGCCATGACAGAGGGCTGGCAACGGGACAGCAAGGTGCGCCCACTGCACATGATGCTAAGCAAAGCACATCACCGCACCTAGAACAGTGCTTGTCAGCAGTGCTGTAATGCGTCATAGAATTCGGAATGCCTGCTGAACTACAGAGAGCGGCTCTCCTTGGACTTATGTCTGCAGCATCAAACAAGATGCTTTGTGTCGTGCTGCAGGCTTTGCAAGAGAAAGTGCAGCAGCTGGAAGCCGCCTGTGCAGACGCTCGGCAGCTGCACGCCAGCCAAGTTGCGGCGCATGACGCAGCTGTGCAGGAGCTCAGGTCACAGGTTGAGCAGCAGCGGTTGGAGGTGAAGCGTGTCCGCATGGAGGCGGCATCGCTCACCAAGCAGAATGAGCAGGCGCTGCAGCGGCTCAGGCGGGAGGCAGATGCAGGTGGGCAGCAAGAGGCAATGGCGACCCAGCTGTAGGCAGTTGCGCACAATGCACTATACTTTTGCTCTGCTACATGGATTGGCTTAGCTCTGTGTGTAAGGACGGTGCTCTGTGCTGAGAGCCGCCTATTGAGATGAGGTTACACAGTGTTTGAATGTCTCTGGTGCAGGTGCTGAGGAGGTGCATCATCTGCGACATCTACAGAGCAATGCAGCTGCTGCCTCAACCACGGCAGCGGCAGCAGCATTGCCAGCCAGCAACGGCAGCACCATGCAGCGGCAGGACGAACAGGACACTGCTTCTGCAGCTGGTGCAGTGGCAGCGCAGGGCAGCAGCACTGATGTGGAGATACCAGCACACATACAGCGGGAGCTTACGCAGCTGCGGATGTGAGTAGACAACAAGGCATGCTACTACATCATGTTGCCTCACATCAGTCTCATAGTGCACATGTTGCTGGATGCAGCGGCAACCTGATTGAACCATGCATGAAGCACGCTTGACTGTGCAACTAGGTGCCAACTGCGATGGTGCTCACATGCTGTCAAAAATCGTGCTGCAGGTTCATCCACACTGTGTCGGGCAACCTGCAGGCAGCTGATGTTGCCATGCAGAAGGTTGCAGCAGCAACACGCAGCAAGCAGTGCAGTCCTCTGATGCCCACAGTAAGCCATGATAAAGCAGCAACAAGTCAAGCCGGCACAGCACCAACTGCAGCAGCTGCGGCTGGCGTACCTGCCATGGAAGCAACTGAAGCACGCATGCCGACTGCATCGGATGACATGACTTGTATGAAGCCAGTGACATCTTTCTTGCTCCCTCTTGCTCCCTCTTTCTTCCGCTCCTGAGGGGCGCGGGGCCGATGGCGTTGATGCTATGGCTTAATGGGTAACATGATGATGATGATGAAGCCAGTGACATCAGCTGTTTAAGCAGGCGCGGTCAGCAAGCTGGCAGCTGGTGCAGGGGCAGCAGCAGGAGCAACCACGGTCGCTGTTGACGCGCCTGCTGTGGCGCACAAAGTTGCACCTGCAGTGCCCAGCAAGCATATTGCTGCGCCAATCAGCAAAGCGACGGTAAAGGGCAAGGCGGCAAGCAGCGCTGCTGCTGCCACCACCAGCAAGGCCGCAGTTGTGATCCACACCACCAACGTGAAGGCTGCCAAAGACAAGGTGGAGACTGCCGACGCCAAGCTCGCAGCACCCACCAAGCCTGCTGCTAAGTCAGCTGCAAAGAAGGCTGCAAAGGATGAGCATGCACTGAGCTCTGCTGCAACCGCAGTCATTGCAGCACTGGAGGCTGCAGCACCACCAGCTGAAGAAACAAGCAGCCTGAGTGCATCACGCGCGACTGGAGCAGTCACGAAGCAGAAGGCAACAAAGCCAGCTGTTGCAGCTGCAGACTCTGCGCCTGCCGCATCAGCGCAAAAGGCCCAAGCGCTAGCAGCAGCTGTGACATCAGCTAGCCACGGCACAGGCAGCACAGGATCAGCAGCCACTGCAGCCAAAACTGACGGCGTAGCTGCGGCACCAGTCAAAGTATCGAAAGCTGCTGGGGCAGCAGGCACAGCAGCAGCTGCCACGGTTGCCAAAACAGCTGGCCTGGCGAAAGGTGTGAAAAATGCTGGAGTAGCAAAGGTACCCCAAGCAGCAGCAGAAGCAGAAGCAGCAGCCCCTGTGGAGTGACGTCCCTGCAGCTCCGTCTGGGACGTGATGCGTCTCTGCATGCACATAATTGCGGTGTAGTTCGCAGTCTGCAGTGAGGTGCTTGGCGGTGCTGATTCACGTCAAGCTGTTTCGGCCAGTGCTCCTTGCTTGTGTCAACTTGGTAAGCTCAGGCTGAGCAATCACGCCATGCATTTGAACATGCATTTGGCGATGGCTGACACCTGAGTGTGAACAACCGATTGTTGTGCGATATCACACCCTCCTGTTGGGCATTGGACCTTGTAGCTGTGTGATGTACAAGCCACGGAACTGCATGCATACATGCCGCGCAACACACTGCTGGTGCCGTATCCCTTCAACACATGCATGGCGTGTTGACAGTGGCAGTAGCGCTGCCCATGGGGTGCGCGTGCAGCAAACGATCTGCCTCTTGTGATGTGGGTGCAGCATTTCAGATAGCTGTCATAATGACGCCAGCAGCCGTGCCACTGCCATGCTGGCAGTGTCTAGGTAATCATTAGGGGCCTAGGCTAGGCTGTCACCACCATGGGTGTCAGCAGGTGTGGTGCGCACAACTGCCGTCAGTGCAAATGTCCAATACGGACATGAGGTTCAACTCAGTGAGCCTTGTATGACGTGTAAAAGGGGTTCACACAAAGCTCCTGCAAACTTTGTGGTGCGCCAGGCGGCACACCCTAGTCGCATAATCTGAAGCTGATGTTGCTGTTGTTGAGCCAGAAGGCGTCGGTGACTTGATCTCAGAGCTGGATGATTATGCATACTTTGTATTCAACACACCTGGCTGCACAAGTGTGCTGGTTACCCATAGCGCTGCAGCGCAGGGAAGCACTCACTGGGTTTTCTGGGGTTCCTATGGGCCATGTCTCATTATGGCCAATTGGCTGTGGTGGTGGCTGCTCAGGTGACTGTAAGAACTTGGCATGCGCCCCTCCCGCAGCACCTAGCAGCTTGTCTGGTGGGTAGTGGTCAATGGTGGGCCTGGCACCAGACAAACTGATGGCGTGAATAGCATGAGCCTTGTGGCGGCACCTTGCCTCGTAAGAGCATACCAAGCCAGTTTAAGCAGATGTTCGTGACAATTGTGAGCATCACAAAATGAGGTGATGTTGAGTGTTCGCACACACCGGCCACGTGTGGGGTTTGCGGGGTCACTCGCCTGCCGTCAACAAAGCATTTGCGTTCGCACATCATCGGTTGTTTGAGCAGCGCATAGCAGGCTGTTGAAGAGGGGTAGTGGGCGGCAGTGCATTTATGCTGCTGCTTCAAAAAGATTCCTTTCTTGAAACTTGTCTGCTCTACTGCTGCTCGCCACTGCCGGGGTAGGCTGCTCTGATCGATCAGATCACTGTATCAGGACCAGCATTGATGTTGAGATTCGCCACTTTTATGCTGGGTCACCCACAACATGGATTCCGGTGCACATGATTTAGGGGACCATACAGGCGACTGGCTAGAGTTTTGGCACGAGTCTGAGTTCAAGTTAGACGGGATAGCGACAGCAGCAGCACCTCCAAGCCAGCACGCCCCAATGGACCTGCCTGGGGGGCTAGGCGACTTCTTCTCGCCCAGCGACAGCATGTTGCCGCAACCGCACAGTGGAAACGCTCAGCAGCTGGGACTAGCACCTGCAGGCGATCCTTACGCAGGCAGCCTGGGCATGCTGCCTGGTCTGGAGCAGCATCAGCAGCACTACAAGGTGAGCCTGGGTGGACGTTGAGGGTGTTCTGTGCATGCTAGCGCGTCACAAAGGCTCACGGTGGCAGGTTGTTGTGCAGGGACCGGACCTGTCCTTCATGAGCACCTCCTCTGGAGCAGCAGGGCAGATGACGCAGCTTATGCCGCCAACCGCGCAGCTGGAGTCTTACACATCTTCGTTAAGCTCGGACCCCGCTCTCAACGGGATGCACTCAGCACCTATGCTGTATCAAGCAGCATCGTTTCAGTTGCCAGGCACGAGGTCTGGCAGCCTGCAAGAAGGTGCGCAGCAGCTGCTGCAGCAACAGCAGAGCTGTGCAGCACAGCAGCAGCAATCACTGGGCATGCGCTTTGCGGGTCTGGCAAATGAATTGCAATTTCAAGAAACATATAGACTTCTTTTACGTGCGCAGCTCTGGCAAGCAGTCAGCACTCAGTGGCACCGAAACCCTAATGCTGTAACTGCCGCAAAACTGCTGCATGTGCCGGCTTGCACTCATCTGCTGCACCTCTGCTCTTGTTTGCAGCCCCAGCAGGCAAGACGCGGTTGCGATGGACGCCGGAGCTACACAGCCGCTTTGTGCAGTCAGTGAATTCCCTGGGTGGGCCTGATAAGGCAACACCCAAGGGGATCCTGAAGCTCATGTCAGTAGATGGCCTTACCATCTTCCACATAAAGAGCCACCTGCAGAAGTACCGCCTAAACATCAGGCTGCCAGAGACAACATCAGTGTCAGGCGCACAGCCTGCTATCAGCAGCGGCTCACCAGATCAGGAGGTGACGGCACCAACAGACAGCGCAGCAGACACGCACGCAACGCTGGCGACAAGCGCCCTGACGCAGTCAGCAGCAGCAGCAGCAGGCGCTGCTGCACCTGCTGCAGCAGCGGCAGCAGCCAGTGCAGGCGCAACTGGCGGCAGCTCTCTGCAGCAGCAGCAGCAGCAGCAGGGGCTGGCTTCCACGCCCCAACAGCAGCAGCAGCAGCAGGAGCACGTGTTGGCTGGTGCTGAGCACCCAGCGGGCGCGTCGCCAGTGCAGCAGGAGACGAAGCTAGGCATACTAGACATGCCAGTTAGCGCCGCATCTGCAGCTCAACAGCAGCAGCATGATGTAGCAGGTGCTGCAGCTGCTGCAGAGGATAGCATGCACATGAAGAGTGACACGCGGCGCGACTTGGAACGTGCGCTGCTGCAGCAGATGCACCTTCAGAAGAAATTGCATGAGCAGCTGGAGGTGAGGCTGGCTGAAAAGCATGCAGCAGCAGCAGCAGCAGCAGCTTGCAACAACGCATGGTGGCTGCGCTGCGTAATGCTTGTACATGTGCATGTGTAAGCTTGCACTTCAGTGCATTGCCTAGTGATTGCTGCAGTGGTACCTGCTGACACTAAGGAAGCGAAGCTTTTGTGCGACCATGCAACTAATGCTGCCTGGTGTCTTGTCTGCTGTCACGCTGCATGTGCTGCTGTGCTGCAGACCCAGCGCCAGTTGCAGCACAGCTTGGAAGTGCACCAGCGCTATATCCACAAGCTGATGGAGCAAGAAGGGCTGGCGCACAAGATCCCAGAGATGTCCGCGGCGTTCAATGCAGGTGCATTGCCGCCGCCAGGCAGTGTTGTGAGTGAGGCAATGCCGGTGCAGCCACTGGCAGTAGGGGGGCCTCAGCAGCAGCACCACCACCATCACCACCAGCAGCAGGCGAGCAGTGCGGCACCGCCGCTGCAGAAGCAGCACTCGCTGCCGCAGCAACAGCAGCCGCACACCTCTAGCGGAGCTGCTGGGGCTGGCACTTCAAGACCTAGCAGTAGTCAACAGCAGCAGCAGCACCCTCAGATGTTGTTGCAGCAGCAGCAGCAACAGCAGCAGGGTCAGGATGCAGCAGGTATTGACACGCTGGCTGGCAGCTGCGGCAACTTGCTGAGTGATCATGAGCTGCTGCTAGGGTTCCCTGAGCTGCGTGACAGTGGTGATGAGGCAGGGGGTTTGGGGCTGTTGACAGACCCTGGTGAACCGCCAGGCAAGCGGCAGCGGCTGCTGACTCCCGACATTGCCACATGGCCATCGGGTGACAGTCAGCAGTGAGCGGCCGTACAGTGCAGCTGCTGCTGCTGCCGCCGCAGCAGCCTTACAGTGTTGGCTGTGAGCATGCGAGCTGGGAGTGCACTGCGTGGGGCATTATGCCCTGCAAATGGTGCAAACACACTTGCCAAGTGGTCTGTGGTTGGCGTGTTGTGCAGTTGATAGGTATGGCTGCATGCTTGCTGTGCTGCCGGGAGGTCGTGTTCGTTGCATGTTGCTGCGTTGCAGCTGGCAGCCTTTGCTGCCATGACTTCACGCTTGTATGCTACTGTTCCTGCAGCAGCTGGACTGCATTCACACACCAGCTGCTGTCGTGCCATGATCATACAGTGGTGCACTGTGTCTCAGCATGAGTGTTTTGTCCTGCATGGTCAGAGCAGAACAAGGAATGCGGAGCAGCCGTGGCGTGCTCACTTGCTTTAGGCAGATACTGTTGACCTGGCAGAACAGTGTCATTTCTGTCATCTGTTATGCGTACCGTCCAGGCGTGTGATATGGTAGAGTTCACTGTATGTGATGTGTTCGGGTGCTGCGGTGCATGCAGCGTGCACGAGTCATGAGTGCATGGCAGGTATGCGCATGCTGTCGGCTGCATGACAAATGCTTTACTGCTGAAGCAGTGGCGACCAGCATATGCTGTGTTGCTACAGTGCACGGCTGTGTGCTGTTACTGCTGACAGCAGAGCATGATGTTGTGCTGTACTATAAGAGGGACGCACCAGCAGCACGTGCTGCTGAGGGGAGGGGAGGTAGCATTGCCGTGGCACTTCGTGGAAGATAAGGCGAGGGGAGGGGGGTTGGCATCGTGTGTGAAACTCGACACATACCTTGTGGCTGTTTGTCAGCTGTTCTTGTGCGGCTTGTGTTTGAATTGTTGGTGGGGCGATGGACTTTGCAGAGAGATGTGCAGATGCAAGCTGGTGCCTGCTACCCTGTATGTATGGCTGTTGCATGTGCAAGTGGAGGATGCATCACCACAGCAAGGCAGGAGTAGCTGCAGCAGCAGTGCGCTTGCTTTGGATGCAGCAGGAGCCGACTGAGTTCCCTGCTTCACAGGGCTGCTTCTGTGTAGCTTGGTAGCTACGGGCATGCACAGCGGGCATGTCAACACGACTGCAGCAGGCCGCTCGGGTTGTGGTGCGGCAGTGTGTGTCGTGTGTGCATGGAGCAGGGGTGTACCCTCGCTGTGTGTAGAGGTAGCATCTGCTGTGGCAGTGTGTCTCAGACGCAAAGAGAAGAGGGGTCAAAAGGCTACCCTGCCTCACCCAAGCCTTGTCGACATGTATCTGCTGCTAGTTGGTGTTGTTGTTTTGGGTATTCTTTCGCGCAGCGCCTCGTGCGAGTGCACGCGGCAGCACTTGCTGAGTCGTCAGCTGTCTGATGCATATGGCACATGTGGCGTCTGCTGTGGTTTTGTGCATTCTGTCCACTCCTGTTTGTGGTGGTCCTTGCTGCTCAGCCTGAGAAGTATTATACTGCTGTTGGTGCAGAGTTTGCAGCCCTCTTCCTGCCATGTGCTGTGTGAGCATGTACCCACATCATGCATTGTTGACGGCGGGCTGCGGCTGGGGCTGCTTTTGAAAATCCAGCTTTGCCATGCTCAACGAGGTGCATGCAGGTGCCTTGCTCAGCAATGCTGAGTACGTGCATGGCCGACATCATGCAGGCGGTTGAGGGTTTACATGTATGTGCATGTTATTTTCTGAAGCGTGCATCAGGGCGCCTGCAGTGCGACTGGCATGCAGGCTGCACATGCCTGCCTGCATGTTCAGCAGGCTGCTGTGGTGGGCGGAGGCTACGGTATTTGCTGCTTGCACTGCAGCTGGCAGGTGCTAGGCTTGTGCTTCGCTGTTGTGGGCCGGCTGCGTGATTGAAACTGTGTGGGGTTGAGGGGTGGGGTGGTTGGGATGTTAGGGTTTGTCAGTGTAGTGTCACCGTCTTTTGGACAGTGACAGCTACTGGAGAATTGGACTCGCACCTACAAGGCACCACGCTTATAGGCTGCGTACCAAGGCTACTGCCTGTCACAGTGACTAATCACAGTCACGCTGACACGGCCCTTGGATCAGAGTCCCTGTACACACAGTACACGTCGTTCTACAATAAAGGTGCGCGCGGCGCGTTCCCGTGATTTCGGGAAATCACGGGGCTGGGGGCAGCCTGGAGGATGTTGCTAGTGATAGGGTGTTGACTCAACACCCTATCACTAGATGCTCAGTACGCTCATTTTGGCAGCGTACTGCGTACCAGTACGCGTACGGGACGTAGTACTCAGCCAATACGCTGCTGAGTACGCTGGTCCTGGTAGACGAGCAGACGGACCCGTCACTTGCCGAGTTGCCGTGTAACTTAGCAGCTGGTGACACCTAGCACTCTAGCAGATTGACTTCGAGAGCTCCCCTAAGACAATCACGAACGCAATGTCGCTTTCCAGCGCGGCTTCCGCCCAACCACCGAACGAGGAGCGGAAGAAATCCACCAACCCCGTAGATCACTGCGAAATTGTGAGCAAGCTTGCAAACGGGAACAGCTACAAATGCAAGTACTGCGCCAAACAGTTCAACGGGAGCGCAACGCGCTGCTATGTCCACCTGACCGGTGAGGGCACTGGGGTGGCCAAGTGCACCAAGTGCCCCAAGGAGACGGTGCTCTCCCTTTGGTGTTCAGGGGATCATCATCATCATCATGTTACATTTGGTGTTCAGGGGATGAGGGGTTCCCAACTGCGAGCAGTTCTGGGCATTGTTGCTGACTTGGTGTGGGTGCAATACTAATAATGTATCATTTGTGTTGGTCACCCCCTGATGTAACATACACACAGCATTTGTTCTGTCACTTACAGCAAGTCCTGATGAGTTTACCATGGTGCCAGAGGGCCCACTAGTACTCGGCAACGTACTCGCACATACTGGCCCTGCGTATTGGACCCTGCCAGCAGAGTACTGCGTACTGCGTACTACGTACTAAGAGTACTGCGTACTGAGCATCCCTGGTGTTGAGCAGCAGTGTGCAGGGTGGTTTTGTCCGGCATGGGCATGTGAGGTGCAGAGCCGGAGCAAGTGCTGTATACAAATTGAATAATCTATGTTGCCGTCGGCCAATGGCAGTGCAGCAGGGGCGATTGGGATAGTGAAATTGAAACGTTACAATGTCATGTCACTGACTTATTATACAGTGCGGTGCATAGTCGTGTAAATGAACTTCCAGTTCCACATCTACCCAACACCGAAGTACATCAGGGGCAACACCGGGCTTGCAAAAGCAAGCAACCAATCACGGCAGCAGCGTCTCCACTGGCTGCCCAAATTCAGTCAGCAGCACAGCACATGCACACAACAACATGCAACAAGGCCGGGACAGATACATATTATCACTGTGCATTTGTGGCTGTGGGAGCGGCCCCGGTCGCTGCTTCAACAGCTTGCTCCCACTGGGCACGGTAGGTAGCCTTGCACTTCTGCGTGAGGTCCTTCAAACGTCGCAGCTCCACCCCGTCGCAACTCGGGTTCCAACTGCGCCAGCTTGTGGAACACGTCTATCACACGCAACCGCTCGGCTTCATCGCCGGGCTCCCACAGCGGGGCAATCAACGACGTGTTGTACACGGACAGACACACATTTCCAGGGTAGGGTATCCCTCCATCTTCTCTTCGATAAGACTTCGGGTACGGACAACGGGTGCCAACGTCTCTCGACGTGACAGTCAGGTTGTCTGTTACGTGAGCACACACTGCCCGTGTAAGTTCACGCTGCTGCGTCGTTTGCCACCAGTCGTGCGTCTTGGACAGCTGCAAGTCATGTATTAGGCGCGCGTATCGCCGCAAAAAAGGGAGGCACCGCAGGCGCGATGTTGAGAGCCCACCTGCCATGCCAATTAGCCAGCTCCGGACGATGCCGTGTGTATGTCTACAGGTAAGCACCAGAACGTAGCTTTCATGGGCATGCTCTGTTGCGTGCGGGCTTCTGATCTTGCTCACTGTGCTGCAGAGGAGAAGGGGCTGGCTGGAGGAGCGTAAGGAGCACGTTTGAGAGCCTGCAACTGCTTTTGCCCGACCAATACGAGGTAATGCCGTTGCTCATGCAGACTGAAGGTATGTGCTGCAGCAGCTGCAGCGGTGCTTCTGTTGCGGGTGGACTGTCAGTTGGTATACACTGCTGCTGCTGCTGCTGCTACTGCTGCTGTTGATGTTAACGCGTTTGCTCTTGGCTGCTGCAGGTTTGCACACTCACGGCTGCTGAGCTGCTTGATGGATCCTGGACGTCAGCAGCTGCCCTGCTGGTCATGCCGGGTGGTGCTGACCTGCCCTACTGCAACCGCCTCAACGGCCGTGGCAACACAATCATCAAAGGTACACCGCACTGAAAGATCCGCATGCAGCATGGTGTGGTGTAGGAGGAGGAGATCAATAAGCAGGTTGGAAATAACCACCTTTGATGTCAGGCTGCCGCCTTGACACCAGGCTCAAAGCTCATAATTGCATGACCCGTTTCCTGCAAGCTGTTGCCAACCATCGCTGCTGTGCATACAGTCACGGCCATAGTCAATCAGCTCCGTGTATTCCGCTGGACTAGTGAGGCATATACGCCCTGCTTTGCCTACCTGCTGCCTCTCTGTCACAGGCTTCGTCAACGCTGGCGGGTCTTATTTGGGGCTGTGTGCAGGGGCATACTATGCCTGCACACGTGTGCAATTTGAGCAGGGCAGCCGTCTGCAGGTGTTGGGCGACAGAGAGCTTGCCTTTTTCCCAGGCATTGCATGCGGCACAGCATACCCAGGTGGGCACACAGCAGCAGGCCCTACCACAGCCGCAGGTGTGGAAGGCGTGCCGATGTGCTGACCTGCCTGGTAGCAGCTGCAGCGGTGGAGTGCCGCTGCATGTCACCACCACTGTTAGGGATTCGGCGGACAGAATGTGCCATTGGTGATCCACAGCTTCTGCTGGCAACCCATGCTAGGCATGATGCTGATACGTGTCTGTGCTGCATACTGCTTGCTTTGTGCTTGTTCCAGGCTTTGACTACCAGACAGAGGCAGGAGCAGTTGCTGCAGAAGTGCAGTTTTCTGTGCCGCCAGCACTGGTGCAGCAGCTACAGCAGCAGGACAGCCCACTCATACAGCAGGACAGCAGCAGCAGCTGGTGTTTCACCTATGACTACAGCAATGGTGGGCCATTTTTCATCACACAGGACAGGCAGCTAGACGTGTCTGGCCTACCAGACGTGCAAGTACTAGCAATTTACTGTGCGTTGCCAGACAGACATAACTTGCAGCCCAGCAAGCAGCAACAGCAGCGGCTCCTGCAGCAGCAGCAGTCGGGGCCAGCACATAACAAGGTTGCAGGGATACAGGCGGCTGCAGCTGTGCGCTGCAGTGTGGGCTCTGGTGTTGCTGTGCTGTGCGGTACACACCCTGAGCTTCAACCCCAGTGGCTAGATGTATGCGGCTGGTCAACTGAACGACCCAGGGCTAGCACTAATGGCAGCACAGTAGCAGCAGTGGAACACACAGCAGGCAGTTTGGGCAGCCCTGCAGCAGCAGCTGCATCTCGCTCCGCTGATAGCAGCAGATCAGCACAGCCTGCCCTGGCTGTGTTGGATAGTGCTGTGGCAGCCGGGCTACCTACGCTGCAGCAGCAAGAAAGACAGCAGGGCACGGCTGTAGGCAGCAGCTTGTCGCCTTCAAGAGCAGCAACGAGTCAGGCCTTGAAGTCTTGTGAAGATGTGCAGCTAGCGCAGCACGCCGAAGCGCTGCGGCGGGTGCTGGCAGCGTCACAGGAGCAGCGTGACCTGTTCTTGTCATGCCTGCTGTATGAGGTGCTGAGGAGAGGCTGAGCGGCATCATGCAGGCGCGGCATGTCAGGCGCTTGCATGCCATGCAATGATTTTGGGATTCTTGTCAGGATGTCCGGGAGGAGTGGCTGGCAATCCACTGCAATGGCATTTGGGTGGGGTGAACGCGTGATTGTCTGAGGCACTGTATCTGGTAATTTGATGATGATGATGATGATGATGATGTCTGAGGCACTGTTGAACTGGACAGCATTTGTATTGTGACAAGCGTTCAGGTTGCAACCATACAGGTTTTGCAGAGTCACGGTGACGATGCGCAGGTAATGAGGACACGCAGGAAGACAGGACGATAACATACATGGGACTTCCCTGGCTTAATGGGTAACATGATGATGATGATGATGATGATGATGATGATGATGGGACTTCCCGGGTTGTAAGTTCAACATCAGTGTCCACGCCAGCAGAGAGCACTGAGGTCACAACTGCATTCATCACCTCAGTGAGGCTATCAATTGATGGCGCTTGCAAGTTCCATTAAACCAAGCCAGAGTGGTTTGTTTTGCCACCGTGGCAAGCACATATACACACACGCGCTTCCCCGGACCGCCGTTCAGCCTGAACCGTCGGACGGTACTGTCCAAAAATTTGTTCAACAGCGCATGGCACTGCGCAGTGCGCACTGTGGTGCATGGTAGCAAAGTTCACCAAACTTAGCTGATGTTATGCTGCAGCCTGCGCATAAATTCCACTAAAAGCCACGCATGCCGTAGTTAACTCGCATGCAGGTGGCCCGCAGCCAGGTTTAGCCAAGTTTACTGCTGCGGTAGCCTACCTGCGCAGTGCGCACAGCAAAGCATGCTGCTGCACAGACGCTGCAACTTGTCCATGACCATACACCAACCAGCGTTCAAATAGTAACACACACTGCACACTCTGGCAGGTTGCGAATAGAAATACATAACTAGAGATGTGAGTCTCCAGCGGTGCATGACTTGCAGCACTCCAAGTTGGAGCGGCTGCCACTGCTGGCAACAGCCTGTTCATCTGAGATGCAGCCGGCCCCACCCCACCAGCCGCATTGTGTGCACTGTAATTGGTGATCAGCAAGCGGCAGACACGCCATGCATTTGAAAACACAAAAAAAACACGCTGGGTGCCACAGTTCACAACCCTGGCGGCAGCTGCACACGTTGCAGACCAGCCTACAGACACCTGGCAGATGGCGCACAACGACGACTGCAGCACCGCTCACACTCACACAATACAACAAAGCAAACAAACGTCCTTTCGTTGACGTTCTCGCGCGACTCCAAGCAGCAAAGCAGCTGCTGTTTGTTGAAGTATAAGCAGAAGTAAAGTGGCTAGAACTTGCAAGTTGCGGGACGGACAAAGAGAGACAGCACCAGAGGAAACGCATACACAGGCAGTGCTGCCTGCCTGCATCCTCACTCCTCATACATCAGCAGCACAACTCCAATTGTTTCCTGTGCATGCTTTTTGTGCCTGCATTAGCAAGCTGCAGGTAGCAGGATCCGTGCAGTCAAGACAACATTGCATGCAGGTGTTGCAAGGTCGCAAGTCCACACATCACACCACACCACACACTAAAATGCACAGCAGCAGAACAGCACACTGTACAAAACACCACAACATGAGCAATCGCACATCAACTGACAGGTGCATTTCACCATATAATCACACCAGCCAGCACAGTTTGACTGCTGAAAGATCTGTACAAAGCGCCAAAACTGCCTAAAGCTGACACTCACCGCAACCAATCCAGGCTACTGACCTATTCATCTGTGGCACCCACACAAGCGCTCGGCGAACATCTACACCATGCATTGAACAGACACGCTCACAGCACGCACTTTCTCAGCTACCTCGCCCCACCACAGAGACATCATACCACAGTTCCACACACACTGCTGATACAAATGCCCACACACATGTCAATGATCAACAACTTGACCAACCTCATCACACACAGCTGGCAGTCCTTTGTGCACCCAGCACTGCACCTCTTCACGCCTCACGACATATCGCCTGACGCTCAGCTGTCGCCCGCACCTCAACTGAGTCCAACACCTTGCCGCTTTTGCTGCCGACATACTCAGCCACAAGCCTGTCCCTGCCCTCAACCCTAAACCTCCCATAACCATAGCGCTGCACACTCGCAGCCAGCCAGTCCTCCTGGCCATGTTCGACGTCAGACAGCTTGTGGCCTGCTGAGCCGATAGTGAAGTGCACAATGCCGTGGCTGCACTTGCCATTGCCGTCACAGCCGTACTCACTGCTGCTGCTGCGGCTGTTGCTGCTGCCGCTGTCAGTCCCACTAAAGCTGCCTCTGCTGCTGCTGCTGTCGTGGTAGTAGTCATCACCGTCCTCAGAAGTCTCCTGGTATCCAGGGATGCACTTCTCATCAAACACCGGGCATGTCCTGAAGTAGCTGTGCACATGTCCGCTGACGGTGAGATCTACGCGGTGCTGCTGCAGCAGGTCTTCAATGCTTGCGCGCAGGTGCTCGCCCACTTCCCTGTTTGACTTGTGAGGGTAAACCACGTACAGCGGCCGGTGCAGCAGCACCACCAGCCATGGTGTGACACACCTGCACAAAGGTTGCGGCACGCAGCAGCAGGAAGCAAACAGGGGCAGGTGTGAGAAGGGATAATCCACAGTATGAATACACCATTTGCGATGCAGCTCATAGCATCATCTGATTGCAGCAATGCAGTCGCCATACTGTACACTGCCAACAACCACAGCATGCCTAGCCAGTATTGAATGCTATAGAGCCTTATCACACCCTGGGGCCCACCTGTCAACTGCTGCCAGGTCCTCCTGCAGCCAGGCATGCTGGCTGCTTCCGGGGCTCAGGTCGTTCTCAGTGCTGATCACAGTGAAGTGCACACTGCCGTAGTCAAACGAGTACCAGAATGGCGCGGTGGCACGCACACGACCACCAGCACTGCTGCTTGCATCGCTGCCAGCAACCGAAGGTGTGTTGGGTGCAGGCTGATCCAACGCATCTTGTCCGGGGTTCTCTGGCATGTGGAAGCGCCGCGCCATCATCACACCACACTCGCCCCTCGAGTCAGCACCAAAGTTGCCTGCAGAAGTCACAGGCAGCAAGCAGACACAGCTAAGCGCGCCAACATCGCTCACATCGATAATGCAGGCATTGTCTATACTGGTATGTATATGTAAGTTCGCCATATTGCGACCTTGACACCGTCGCACAGCGATAGCGTCAAACACCAGCTGCAACTCACCCCAGCTCGGCTGGTAGGGTCCTGCAGCGCCTGACGGGTCAACCATGGCCCCGCTGCCCTTGCGGTATCCATACTCATGATTGCCAATGGCCACCATGTATGGCACCCGGGATGCAATCGGCTGGATGCCATCCATGAAGCTGTCCCAGATGTCTGGGTCACCGTTGGCATATGAGATGTCACCGACGTGCAGGACGAGAGAGGCTGGATCTTGCTCAGCATTCACTTCTTGCTCCAGGCACTTCAAAGTGTCGGCAGCGCTGCGAGGAGCAGCGAGGGAAACAGACAGCGCAACCAAGCGGCACGCGGCATGTGAGCACCATGAGGCATTGCAGTGCAGCACAGCATAGGGAAAAAGAGGCGACCGCACAGTTGCAGCTGCAGATGCGGCATTCAGCAGCAGCTACTCCTAGAACTGTCAAACGTTTGCTGCAACAGGCACCCACCACCTCATATATCTCAGATACGCAGCAGTACACAGGCGCAAAGGAACACACACCGCGCTGCACAGCAACTACACTTACCCAGGTGACTTGGCTGCTGCATGCACCGCATCCCCCATGTCACCAAACGCAAGGAACGTGAAGCTGTGCTCTGGATTGGGTTCCACGCCAGAGCGCAGGCGGCGCACGGTGCTGCTGCCAGACACCTGGTACTCGTACTCTGTGCTGGGTGCCTGCAACACAGTCAGCAGCAATGCGCAAGTGCTTGAGGCAGAGCTACACAGTCGGCTGCCAAAGCATCAGGACAGATGCACGCATGTTTTGCGAGCATGCTTGGCTCAAATGCACACATGGTGAGGGCCACTATGGCTTGCCACAACAGTATACGGATTCTGCTGAGTTCTTATTGGGTATGCGGTATCCATAGTGCTGAATCTGCCCTACTGCCTGTGCAGCAGTCTCACCAGGTTGGTCATCTTTGCTCTGTGCAGATATAGCATGAACTCGTTGGAGGCAGCAGGCTCAGAGCACATGTCGCGCTCCTGCAGGATGTTTCACAGCAGCAGCAGCAGCAGTTGTAGCAGCGGCAGCGGTGGCAGGGCTCAGGGCAGGCTCGAAACATGCGGCGAGTTCAGGTGCTGACACGTGCTTGGCATCTTCGTGCTTACTCGGTTGTGCAGATCGCTATGCTGCAGCAGGCCTGACGCACACCACCGCATTGCAACCCCCACAGTCCGTCCAGGGCGTGTGTGGGATGAGTCGATATGACAGTCCAGCTACTGCTGCTGCAGCTACTTCTGCAATCGATTATGCACAGCGCTGCAAGTAAGTCTGCAGTGACTCACAGAGAGCAAGAATGAGTAGCCGACCACGTTGGACACCCCAGGCGCATCGGCCAGCAGCTGCAGCTTGTTGCTAGCTGATGCCTGCCTAAAACTGAGCTCTGTGGGACAGCTGCAGGACAAAGAGGTATTTCACAAGCAGGGGTAGCGGTGAGCGGAAGATCGAAGGCACCCAAGCATACATACTACATATCTGCCTGCAGGCACACTGCCTGCGCAGCGTCACTTTCCAGACGCAGGTGCATACTCTGCTGCGGTTGCTGGTAGGTGTGACTTCTATTGCGCCCAACTTACTTTGCTGCTGCTGTCTTCCAGCTGACATGCATTTCGGTGGCATCTTTGCCAAGTGCGATGTGGACCTGCACAGCCAAGAAAAACGAGCAACAAGGGTTGTCTACAGCTTGAACACCACAGCAACGCTGCAAGCTCCAAGCGGCTGCCTTGAGTGGCACATAGGATGAGCTGCACCTAACGCTGCTGTCAAGGCAAAGTTGGGTTGTTGAGGGCCGAGGATCACCTGGGAAGGGGAGCAGCCTGACTGGGGCTCCTCAGATACTGGAGCTATCTTCAAAGTAGGCTGGAGCCTAGCAGCGCTCACGCACGTAACAACCACAGACAACAGATATACGGTCCAGAGCTGGCTACGCGCCATCACAGAAGCGAATCACCACCACCTGAGCAAGCAGTAGGGTATCACATGCGAGGGAACGGTGTCCAGCTAAAGCGCAATTTGCGCCTGGTGGCGCGAGAGCGCCTGTCTGTAAGATCCTCAACACGCCTGCCAAGCCATGATGCCGTATCACTCACAGCATCTCGCTAAACCTGCTGCTTGAGCCATGGTGTTAGTCTCCTCGGCTGTGTTCCTGTCACCGATGAACATCGCCTTCGCTGTTCTTTCAAAACAAATTCGTTCTGGTATGAGGCTCAGCTCAGCTCGTTGCTTGTGACGCACCCAACGGACCCACGTGTTTTCGACACCGCACGCTATTGGTGCATCGTATAAAGACGACTTTTGACACGATCTGCTGTTTGCTCTGGGAAGCAGGAAGTGCTAGGGCTTGCTGGCCACAAGCAACACTACATGCACTCTGATGAGAGAGCATGCTGAGGCAGCAAGCCAGGCTATCCAGGAGGGCATTCTCGAAGCAGGAATAACTACTAGGAACTGGTATCTCAAGTTCTCCCAGGCCTGCCACAGCATGAGCAGCGTGCTGGGCCTGAAGCGCTTGCAGGAGCTTATGCAAGGAACTTGCCGTCTGTCTGAGGAACCTCTGTGGTTGCTGGGTCTGTGGTATGGCTTGCATGATACAGACACCGGCATTGACTCGCTGCCAGCAGAGGTAAGGGGCGTGCTTGTGAGCAAATGCACAACTGTTTTGCTGTGTGGTACGCTCTGGTGTGTGACAGTCCAAATGGAAGGGGTTGTGAACGAGCCCAGCATGCTTTGCCAACCTGCTTCTCTAGCAATAATTAGTAATGGGTATTGGCACGCATCAGCAGGCAGCAAACCATCGCCAGACCGCATACAGGCTAGTTGTGCTATGTACACGCTACAACACATGTGCACAGGTGCTGCATGCATGCAACAGCGCAAGCCCGAACCTGCCTGATATCAGCTTGCTCTCTGACTGTGGTGCGTTGTTGCTTTGATGATGCCTGCTGCTGTCTGCAGATGCAGCAGCTGTTGCTGGAGGATTTCAGCAGCAAGTTTTGGTTCACCTACAGAAGAGACTTCCCTCCATTAGGTGAGCACGCCCAGCAGAGGCTACCCTCAGCCGCAACAGCCGCAGACGCAAGTCACAGCTCCTTGCAGTGTCCGTTACCTTCAATGATCCGCCTGCTGTCTGACAGGCTTGTGTGCGGAAGCATGGTTACCTTGCAGCAATCAAAGTCCCGCAGCTATTGCACAGCAGCAGATGAAGGTCCGCAGGCATTGCCGCCAATGTGTACTTGTGTCTCCTCATGCTGCAGGCCCGCCTGTGCTGAGCAGTGATTTGGGCTGGGGCTGTACCATACGCAGCGGGCAGATGATGATGGCAGAGGTACGCCGCTGGGCTCAAATGCAGCAGGGCTTGTGCCTGGAAGCACCGGAAGCAGAGATGCATGTGACCTGCTGGCTGGGTGCTGCAACCATGTATGTGGCCATAAAGTAAAAACTTGCAGCGTCTGCAGTGGTGGTCAACAATCGAAGTGCCTTACCCAGTGGTTTGCCTCATCGTCCATACCGCTGAGCAAGATGTTGTGGTCATTGTGCTTGTTGTATTCGCTGCATTGCAATGCAGGCGCTAGCGAGGTGTTGGTGGGGCAGGACCACCAGGATCTGTGGTACCTCACACAGCGCAGCTGCTGCTGCTGGTGTTGATGAGGCAGCTGCTGTCGGGGCAAGCCAGGAAGCAGTAGCAACCGCAGCAGCAGCGGCAGCAGCAGCAGTGAGCCCAGCAGCGGGTGCAGATGCAGCGCCACTTGAAAATGCCGCAGTTGCTGATGAGCTGGCGCTGCTGAGCTTGTTCCTAGACCAGCCAGGGCCCTCAGCACCCTTTTCAATACACAACATATGCAGAGCAGGCGCGCACCATGGGTGAGCTGACAGCTCTGCTGCATGTTGCTTGAAAGTGCTCCCGTGCATCATGTTAAACCTGCGCTTTCATAGCAGCCGCTGGCGCAAAGCATGCCCCCTGCATGGGTCGTGCCTCAGCTGTTGTTCCCTATATTAGCAGCCTGCGGCGTACAACACAGCATTCCCCAAGCATGGGTAGCGCCTTAGCTGTTCTGCGGCTAGTGCTCTGAACCAGTGAAACACTGCTTTGCAACTGGCAGGCTCGTTCGTACCATAACAGCACTAACACGCCATGCATGCCATGTGGTGAAATATGACGCTGCTTGTGCAGGGTGGTCCCTGGGCAGTGGCTAGGGCCATGGGTGCTGTGCAAGGCGCTGGCAGCTGCAGCAGCAGACTACCAGCAGCAGCATGAACAGCAGCAGCAGCGGCCGCTGGGCTTGCAGGTTCATGTTGCTTGCGACCCGGGTGGAGGAGCACCAGCACTGCAGCTCAACAGGTGAGGGCTGCACGCCTACCACCAGCCGTTGCGACGGCATGATTTGTCATGCAGATGTGTTGGCCAGAAGCGTTATTGCGCGACACGCCACATTCCGTGCCTGGTTCAACACATGGTGCCGGTGAGGTCAGCTGCCAACAGATCTCGCAACATGCTGTCGTGTGCTGCAGGCTGAAGGAGCTGCTCCCAGCTCAACACAGCAGCTCCACAGCTGATACCACTGGTCAGCTAGAAGCTGCAAGCCAGCCTGGCAGCAGCAGCAGCAGTGCTGCTGAGGGGCAGCAGCAGGCGCAGCAGCAACCTGGTTTGCTGCTGCTGGTGCCTCTAACACTGGGAGTAGGCAGGGTGAGTGTGCACGCGTGCGTCACATGCATCAAGACATCGGGGGCGTGGTACCCACATGCTTCTGCTGCTTTTTCAGCGGTGTTGCATGTATATAGTAATGAGGATTCGGGTTGCCAAGCTTTGGTTGCCGTGTACAACCAGCCATCTCACCAACACATCGCGAGATACGGTTGTGTAAAGCTGCTGCTGGTGCTGCTGCAGGTTGATGAGCGCTACTTGCCACAGCTCGCTGCTGTGCTGAGCTTCCCGCAGTCTGTCGGCATCGTGGGTGGCCGGCCTGGTGCCTCGCTGTACTTCCTTGGGGCTCAGGGTTCAGCGGTGCTGTACTTGGACCCACACGAGGTGCAGGAGGTGGGTGCTGGCACACATGTGCAGAGCGGCGTGCTACTGTTGCTGTTGGGCGACATTACTGCAGGTGCAGCATGGTGTAGGCCTCTGCGTGCATGCGGTTCGCGTGCACTGCCGGGTCATTTGTTAGCCGAGGCCTGTGTTCTGCTATGTGGCCCTTGTTCCATTCATGGTTTGGTGGCAGCTTTGTGTGCTGATCAGACGCTCATGCTTGGTATTGACGTGTGTTGTGTGCCCTGCTTCTGGGGTGCCACTCTGCCTGCGAGCAGGTAGTGCAGCTACCTGATGGTGCTGCCACCTACCACTGCAGCACGCCTCGCCTGATGCCCCTGACCTCCATTGACCCATCGCTGGCCATTGGATTCCACTGCAGCAGCGCAAGTGAGTGATGTTGCAGCCATTGCGGTAGGGGTTGAGTACATACTCAAGAGGCTCAGCTAAACTGTGCGTGTCTGGGAGCAAGGATGCTGCTTCATACGTGCAACTTCATGGTCAGGTAGTAGTCAAACTGTTCTGCTGTGGATGCGGAGTTCTCCGTACTGTGCGCACCATTGACATGTGGTCCAGCAGTAGTACTTGGGTATTGGTGATGCGGCTGCCTCATGGTGGTGGTGGTTGGCTAGCTGTAGCTGTGAGGCGCTGGAAAAGAAGCTCGTGCCAACCTGTCAGGGTGTCACCTTGGTACTGCAGTACTACACGGCGTGTATCACATGCAGCTTGGCTGCGTTCTTACATTGCATGGCAACCGTGCTTTTGCTTCCTTCCCTGCAGGTGATGTGGATGACTTGTCCAGCCGGTTGCAGCAGTTGGCATCTGGTGCAGCTGGCGCGCCATTGATGACAGTTGACACAGGGGATGCAGTACAACAGCAGCAGCAACAGCACCGCAGCGCAGCCTACAGAGAAGCCGCAGAAAATGATCTGAATGCCGGTGATGCTGGCGCAGGCGAGGATTGGGAGCTTGTATGAGTCTTCATCGTAAGCCTCTCGTTGTGGTTGTAGGGTGTTGTCCCAGTCACATGCTGCGTGTCAACAACACAGAGTGGTTGTTGCGTGGACTCGACCGGGAAGGCAGACACCTGATCTGTACAGTACTGTGTATCAAGAGCAGTATTTTGCCCCTGAACGAGCATACGATGGGAGTTTGAAGATATTTTGTGGCCCCAAGGTGCTCGCCTGGGCTTCACAGGCGGGCAAGGAGTCCTGTAAAAGCAACCTGGTAGCAATATACAACTCAGGTAATGAGCGTAGCATTCAAGGCGGGATGTGGTACACTGTCGAGAGGTCATGCGAACAGGCATCGCACAGGCAGGCCCTCTTTGGAGCTGCAGCCACCTGCAAATACCACGAGCTTGCTGCCATCGCCTACTGGCCAGCAGCAGCGCCTGCATCAGAAGCGAGGTAGCTGGTGGCCACGCAACGTCAACCAGCACCAGGCGTTCCCACCGCATCAGCCGTGGCGCGGCAGGTGCGCTTACATTGGGGCTGCAAGCTTGAGAATATGTATTTTGTATTAGTGTGATGTCCAGGTCGGCACTCTGCATGGTGGTGCTGCCCCTCGGGGTTGCCAGCCCAGCAGGTGTTGCAGGTGTTGCCAGCAGGTTCCTGATAGCTGGCTGGCTTGTCTTGGATGGTTCCATAGCCACCAAAGGCGCAAAACTGCAGCAATTGGGCTTATGCTATGCTGTGGTTTAGTTTAAGGATGTTGACAGTCCTTGTTTGCCACTGCTGTCGATGGTGCTGACAGGTGCCAGGCTGTCAAGGCTGCTGATGGCGCACTCCAGCCAGGTGCACTGCAGCCTGGCCTGCTAATCAGCTATAAGAAGGACGACAAGCACATATTGGCACTGGTAGAAGCGCCAGACGGCAAGAAGAACTGGTGGATTGTGGACCAGGTGTGTATCCTTGCACGCTATGCTGCTCACCTGGCACTTGGCCACGCCATAGCAGCGAGCAGCTGTGTTGCTTGTGTTTGAAAGTGTGCAGCTGCATATTCAGATGAAGATGTGCAGGTTCATGTTGGTTCTGTTTGTAGAGTGCAGCATGGATGCGCAGCCCTCTGCTGCCTGCTGACCCTGCAACCACCTGCTGTCTCGCTACTATGCTTGCAGCGTGGCCGGCGCTTCTCCCTGCCCGCACGCACAGTCTCGCTGGTGCTTCCAGGCAGCAACTACCAGCCAGCAGATGTCCAGCGCTTTGCAGAGGCTGCGGCAGCTGCTGACCTGTCGCTGCTGGAGATCGCCTGGGCTGTAGCAGCGGAGGAAGTGCGCAGCTACAGCTTGCAGGAGATGTCGAAGCTGCTGTTTGATGATTTGGCTGCGCTGTCGCAGTACATCACCTTCAGCATGCTGCTGCATGACACCATCTACTTTAAGCAGGTGAGCACCCGCTGCTGCTGCAGCTGCTCAGTTACGTGCTGCTGCAGCGGCTGAGTCACATGCTGCTGCGGCAGGCTGGACTAATTGAAGAAGTACGGTCATCTGTTTCGGTTCACAGTACTGCCTGAAATAGGAAGGCAGACACCTAGATGGTCGGTCGTCTTTGATAGTTATCGTCACCTGAGTCTGCTTGCTGTTTGCTGCCCATGCTGTGCTCCTTTATGCCCCGGATAGGCGTTCAAGGGCGGTGTGTGGAGCTTCGACCCTCGCGATGCCGATGCAGTAGAGGCGGCACAGGCAGCGGCGGCAGCAGAGTCGGCAGCCGCAGCAGAACGCGCAGCGTTCCTGGAAGCATGGAATGCTGCACGCACAGCTGCCGCCAAGGAGCGCCCCAGCAGCACCACCGCAGTGCAGCAGGCCTGGCAGTCAGGCCCGCATGCACAGCGCGTGGCTTCAGTCATGGTGAGTGAGCGTCATGCAGCAGTAACATGCGGCGGAGTTATGGCTTGAGTTGTGCAGTGGCTGCCCGACACAGCTGGTGCATGCAGCATCGCTGTTTTCAGTTCACAATCTACAGTACTTCAGTTGGCTGTTTGCATACAGCTTGCCAGGGGTGGCTGATACTGTCATCACAAGCGGCATAATGAACGAGTGTGCCACTGTCGTGTGACTGTCCTGCAGGAGTTTGCGCTTAGTCAGCCAGGCAAGTGTGCAGAGTCAACTGCTTCGCGAGCGCGCGACACACTGGGCTTGCTGAGGCGCCGGCCTGAGCCTGACGTAGCTGCGAGCCTGCTGATTGAGGCAGGGCTGTTGCGGCGACATGACCCGCTGCCTCTGCTGCGCATTGGGCGAAGCATGAGCGAGTTTGACCCTTCATTGGAAGCTGCAGCAGAGGTGAGCTGGCCTACTAGGCTTGCAGGAACGCACACCAGCAGCAACACAAGATTGCACAGCAGATCCAATGGTCTTCCTGTTTCACGCCTCATGTAACTTCCTCAATGGTACACCAGAACCCTTTAGATGTGCAATGTTCCCACCCATGACCTCGTCTTGGTTGCTGTGTTGCTGCTGCAGGCGCTGGTGTCTGCACCACCGCCAGACCCTGATGCATCCACGCGCCTGGACCTGACCCACCTGACCGTGTACACTGTTGACGACGCAAGCACCACAGAGGTGGATGATGGCCTGAGCATCACCACCAATGAGGCAGGCGCAAAGCTGCTCTGGGTGCACGTGGCTGACCCAACGCGTTGGCTGACACCAGGTACGCACACTGCAGCTTTGCTTGCTGTCCTGCTAGAGTGCTGCTGCTTTCACTCTGCAGCTTGCAGGAAGGGTGCGAGCTGAGCTGAAGCCAGTGTGCGCTCTACACCATGCCCAATGCCAGGTCATTTGGGAATCATAGCGCTGTCGGTGATTCCGCGCGTGCTGACTGCTGTGTGACTGCTCATGTGCTGTCCTGCTGCAGGTGAAATGTTAGACGCAGAGGCACGCGCGCGCTCGCGGTCGCTGTACTTCCCTTGGGGTGCAGTGCCTATGTTCCCACGCAGCTTAGCAGAAGGCCCCTTCAGCCTCAGCAGCCATAGCAGCAGTCCAGACACACAGCAGCAGCAGCAGCAGCAGGAATGCTGCGCGTTCAGTGTGTGTGCCAGTTTGAATGATGACGGCTCGCTTGGGCAGCTCGTCAGCTTGGGCCCAAGCACCATCCGTGTGCAGCACCGCCTCACTTATGATCAGGTGAGCAGTCTCTGGCATGCAGAAGCAAGCCGCACTGCGTCAATAACGCGCTTTGAGCATGCGCTGTGTGCTGGTGAAGCAGCTTGTGCCAGGGCCCTTTTGGTGCTGCGGAACTTGCTGCAGCATGCACCACAGCAGACTGCAAAGCTCAAACTCATTAGAAAAGGGTTCATGCTTCGTGGGTTGGCGTTGACTGCATCACGTATATTACTGCTGACCCCCCCCCCCTTGCGTCAATGCCGCAGGTGGACGCTGACTTGGGCCTAGGCCCTGGCATGTGCCAGTATGAGCAGCTGCAGGCGATCTACGAGGCAGCGCGCCTGCGACGTGCGTGGCGCGTGTCGCGCGGCTGCATCGACATTGACCTGCCTGAGGCGCAGCTCAAGGTGGATCAGGCGCAGCTGGATGCGGTGCGGCCCGCAGTCAGCTGCACCAAGCTGTCACAGGTGCGCAGAGGGGCTGGCTACAAGGTGTTCTTCGTGCCTCCCAGCAGCTGCTTAAATATCTTAGTTCTGCATACAATCTGGCCGCCTGGGTGTAAACATGGCATGCATAAGTTGACTGACTGCTTCCCGCCTGCTGCATCCTCACACCTGCTGATTGTGTGTCTGCTATGTGTGTGCCTGCAGTGGGAGAGTGCAGCACGGCTGATGGTTGCTGAGATGATGATCCTGGCAGGCGAGGCAGTGGGCAGCCTGGGCGCTGCGCACAACCTGCCGCTGCCCTACAGGGGCCAGGAGGTGCCTCAGCTGCTAGCACAGGAGGTGCTGGAGGCACTGCCTGAGGGGCCCTGCAGGGGCTATGCGCTGCGCAGGTGGGTGCCAGGTGCTTTGCATGTGCTGAACTGGATGTGCATGTTTGAAATAGGGATGCACCGACCCATGTGCTTGGTTGCAGCTTTTTGTAGTAGGGTACTCCTGAGACGCTGAGGATGATGCAGTCATCCTGCACGTTGTTGCTGGTTCCACTGGTGCACGCAGCTCGCTGACGAAAATATGCACCCCTGTGTACGTTGGCTACTCCTGCTGGCACAGGTGCATGACGCGCAGCGTGATTGAGCCCTCGCCTGTGAGGCACGCCAGCCTGGCGCTGGACGCATACGTGCAGTTCACCAGCCCCATCCGGCGCTACAGCGACATCCTGGCACACTTCAACCTCAAGGTGAGAGGGGTGCAGCGTTCTGTCTGCTTCCCAGGCCATATGAATACGTTTGATGGGAATCTGGTGCTCGTGGAACTGCAGCCCCTTTGTGTGGAAGCTTGCGTGCGAATCAAAGCAGCTGGCATGCATGCAGCTGCAGACTGATTTGGCCCAGGCATTGTGTACTGCGGTCACCTTGTGCTGAGTTGCATTTCCGTGCCCGCTGCTCTCTGCTGCAGGCGCACCTGCGTGGCGAGGCGCTGCCCTTCTCAGCCGCCGCCATCTCAGCCATCACAGCAGCAGCAGGCGAGTCAGCACGCGAGCTGGGCCGTGCAGAGGGCGAGGTGACCAAGTACTGGGCGGCTGAGTACCTGCGGCAGCGCCGCGAGCAGTCGTGGACGGGCTGCGTGCTGGGCTGGTTCAGGCCTGAGATGCAGCTGGCTGCTGTGAGCCTGGAGGAGCTGGGGCTGGAGAGCATCGTCAAGGTGAGGGCCTAACTGCGTGGCTGGGTGAAGCTACATCATCATCATCATCATCATCATGGGTGAAGCTACATGTGTACGGGTGCAGAGCATGTAGGAACAGGGCAGCTGGCATGCACAGCAGGCTACATTGTGTATACGCGCAACGGCATGTAGCATGTGTTAGCATGTGTAGCAGGGTGGCATCCATGCACCTGTATGCAGCTGTGGTGTCAGCTGAGGTACTTACATGTGCGTGCCGGCGCGCCCCCTCTCAGTAAGCAGTGTCAGCTGACAGGTGTGGCTGTGTTTTTGCCTGCTGCCTGCTGTACTGCAGGTGGAGTTCCCTGTGCTGCCTGGCGACAGGCTGCTGCTGCGGTTGGCTGATGTGGATGTCAGCAGCGGCTACTACAGGCTGTATGTGCAGGACAGGGCAGCGTCACCCGGCAGCAGCACAGCAGCAGAGCTGTCCAGCAGTGAGCTGGAGCTGCAGGAAGGGGAGCAGGAGGGGGATGAGGGTGAGGGTGAACTTGAGGATGAACTTCAGGACGAAGTTGAGCAGGCACTGCTGTCACTAGATGGTGAACTCGAGCACGAGCTGCAGCAGCAAGGCACATCAGCAGCAGCAGGGCTTGAGGATGATAGCGATGTGCTGTCTGTCACAAGTGAAGCAGCAGACGGCGAGGATGCAGGGGTCGAGCGCAGTAGCGGCAGCAGCCTGGCTTGGCGGGCAGTGGCAGCAGCTTCGGTTGTAGCACAGCCTGACAGCCCCAGCAGCAGTAGCAGCAGCATTGCTGGAGACGGGGTGCTGTTCTCAGAGTCCCCAGTAGGCAGTTTCAGCGGCAGTGAAGGCAGTAGCGAGATGCGGGCACGGTTGTGAGCAGCCTGTACTAGAAGCGGGTGGCGGGGGGGCTGCGACAGGGACTGCTGATGTGCGCATGCCCGCCCTGGTGTGTAAGCGCCTGCAACTGCATGATGCCGTGCTGCTGCTTTGCCTGTTGTGTGCAACATGGTGGCTATGCAGTGTACTCCACGGTGTGGCTGCCAGTCTTATTCCTGTAGCTATAGCTATACCCATGCTGGGGCGCTAAGCGTGCATGTCAGTGATGCTCCTACGTGTTGGACGGTGTTGTAGGCAGATGCAGCAGCCGGGGTTAGGTGTAGGCTCCCGTGGTATAGCAGAGAAGAACATGAAGAATGATTTTTGGGTTTGAGATCACGTCTGCACAGGTGAATGCTTTGGTTGTCAGTGACAATCAATGACAATCATAGTCGGGAAGCTCAGCTGGCTCAGCAGCCTGGGTTGCAGTATATGCCAGTGTGTCTGGTGGTGTGCTTGCGCTGGGCATTTTCTCTGGTTTTGGCTGTCGTGGTGCTGTGTGCCTATGTATCCTGGTGCCACCACATGCAGGCACGTTCTCCTTCTTTCTTGTGGTCTCTGTCTCTTTGTTTTTGTGATGAAAGTGTGGTTCAATGGTGAAGCATCTGTCATGACTGCTGCAGCAGCAGCGCCTGCCAGCGGTGCAGCTGTTGTTCTGTTCCATATGGGTACTACGTGCGGTATGAAAAGTACCTGACGTGTAGCAGCAGCCACTAGTGTCGCTGTGCTCTGCATTGTAGTTTGTATCTTTTTTCTGCTCCGTCTCCGCTGTCCTTGGTTTGGGTCTCTTGTTTTGGCTCTGGTGGGGGAGGCAGGGTTGCTGGCTGTGCCAGTAGTTTGTGCAGTAAGACCAGCACCTTGTCTGTGGTCTGTGTTGCACTGCTGTTGGGTGTAGCCCCAGCTCTAATGGCGCCTTGTTGTCGAGCGCCTGCTGTTGGCTGGCATCATTGTATCGTATCATGCAACATTTGGGATCATCGTGTGGCCTCCTTGTTGACTGGAGCGCATCACAGCGCATATGATAGCCTGGCGTCTTGTTTTATTGTACATTACCTTTTGACATCTCGTTGACAGAATGGGCCAGCTGCGCGCAACGTTGCATGCTACATCTTCCTTGTTATGGTCCGAATGCCCTACAGCAGGTTTACTTGGTTCCTGGGCCCAGCTGTGGCCACTGTACCATATCGCCTCAACGCTTCAGAATGCTTGTAACTTCAACGCTGGCTGATGTTGCTCACGTTTGCTTACAAGCCCAGCTGGTGAGTCCTGATCTGGTGCTGGTAATCATCTTGATGCGCCCTGGCACTGGACAGAAGTGTCTGCATGCCGATGCCATCAGCGCTAGCTGAGTCAGCCATAGGTGTTTAGGGTCCTGATTTCAAGGCAGGTGCCAATCCTTCCTGAGGTCGTTCATTCACACGACATTAGTACCCTGACAAGATGATCAGGGCCGGCGCCGCATACGCACGGCATGAGATGGAAAGCAGTAGCCAACCATTGACCTGAACAACTGACAGTCACATGTCAGTGCCAGGCCCGTGTCAACGCAGCTGTACGTGAGCAGCACGCAGCATAACTGTCGGTAATAGCAGTTTTCATACTCAGATTTACGCGTCTGCTCATCACATCTGCTGTCGCTCGCTGTGCTCAGCAGAACGCACTGTAGCAGAGTGAACAAGACAACAGCTCGCAGCAGCAGCGCACAAAACACATAGCAATGGCTCCCAAGAAGAAGGAAGAAGTGAAGGAGAAGCCCATTCTTGGTCGCTTCAGGAATAACCTCAAAGTGCGTTGGCCTCGCCGTCACTCGCCATGCTGCTGGTGCTGTATCAGAGCTCTGCCTAGTGCCCAAGCATGTACGGCCTGAAAGTGGCGCATTCGCACGATTTTACCGTATATCAATCTTATCAGCAGCCGTGCTTGATCCCAAGGCGTTGTACTGCCAGCAGCAGCACCAGCAGCAGCTGTAGCAGCAACAGAAGTGTTGGAGTTTAGAGCTAGAGCACACAAGGCAGTGCATACTTGCTGAATTGGTTTCTGTGTTGTCAGGGTATTGGTTACAGCAACACTTGCAACACTACGAGCCTTCTTGCAACATGGCAGCACCCATGCACCAGCACAGACCTTTTAGTCATACGAGGAAGCACTGCAGACATCCTCAGCATATGCTATTATACTGGCACAATTGCTTGACGTAACATCATTTGCTTTCACCTATGATTCTGAACGTGCTATTATACTGTTCACGGTGCTGTGCTGTGCAGATGGGTATTGTTGGCATGCCCAACGTTGGCAAGAGTACGCTGTTCAACGTGCTGACAAAGATGGGCATTCCAGCTGAGAACTTCCCATTCTGCACCATCGAGCCAAACCAGGTGTGCACAAGCAGCAGTGTTCAGCCAATTGAACCAGCTCTGCAGGAGTGGCAGCTAGCAAGAGGCAGCACATTGCAGGGAAGCAGTTGGGGAGCACGTGCACATAGCAGCTCACATGCACACAACCGCTGCAGCTGGACAAAGCAGCAGCAGCAGCAGCAACGTCTCAGACGCCCACCGAGAGTGGGTGCGAGCTGCAGGTGGCCTGCAGCCCATGCTGACGTGGCACTGCCGTTGCCACAATTGTTGCTGCTGCGCAGGCCCGCGTGAACGTGCCAGATGACCGCTTCAACTGGCTGGTGAACACATACAAGCCCAAGAGCGCAGTGTCAGCTTACTTGGACATCTGCGACATTGCGGGACTCGTCAAGTGAGCAGCAGCACACGCAGCGCACCATACAGCACGAGGAGCAGCTATGCGGGGCCTGCGTATTGTGCAGCCGGTTGGCAGCAGTTGGTGAATGAGCTAGCCGGGCGTGTCAACAGCACTGTTGCAGGCAATGAGGCAGACAGCGGTTGGCTGGAGTTCAGACACAGCAGCCCCAGCAGCAGCACACAGTCAGCACCGCACCTGCCTGGAACTCAGGAAGCATTCAGGAGCGGGTGGCAGCACCAGTTATCATCATACTGACAAGCAGCAGCACACTCACCACTTTTTGTGGCGTTGCTTTGAGAGGGCCTAGGCAACGCTCTGCTCTCCTACATCAGCATGTGTCTGGCTCAAAGCTTGGGTTACACAAGCCTGCTCTTGTCATCTGCTTGTTAACATCGCAGGGTGCGGTGCAGGATGATGCCCCAGGCAATGCTTCTCCTGTCCCACACCAGCATCCACATCATACTGATGCCATCCACATCAGTATCATGTACGATTATTTCTTCTTCTCCTCACTTACTGTCGTTATGTCAACTCTGCTTGCCATAACCGCAGGGGTGCTGCACAGGGAGAGGGCCTGGGCAATGCCTTCTCGTCCCACACCAGCATCCACATCAGCGTCACTCGCACAACCCATAAGATTCTCCTCACTTTGCCGCTCTGCTTGCCATCTCCGCAGGGGCGCAGCGCAGGGCGAGGGCCTGGGCAATGCTGTCCTGTCCCACACCATCCCCATGTATCAGGTCCCACCCATAACTGTCTCGTCAGTCACTGTCGTTATGTCATCGTATGTCATCTCTGCTTGCCATTACCGCAGGGGCGCAGCGCAGGGCGAGGGCCTGGGCAATGCCTCCCGGTCCCACTCCAGCGCAGTGGACGGCATCATGTATGATCTTTGCTACTTCTCCTCACTTGCTGTCGTTATGTCATCTCCGCTTGCCATTTTCACAGGGGTGCAGTGCAGGGCGAGGGCCTGGGCAATGCCTTCCTGTCCCACATCAGCATCATGTATGTATACAATTTATAATACTCTCCTCACTTACTGTTGGTTTTTGATAACTGCAGGGGTGCAGCGCAGGGCGAGGGCCTGGGCAATGCCTTCCTGTCCCACATCAGCGCAGTGGACGGCATCTTCCACGTGTGCCGCGCGTTTGAGGACCCTGACGTCACACACGTTGAGGACAGGATCGACCCGGTGGGAGACCTGGAGATTATCCACAGCGAGCTGCGCCTCAAGGACATCGAGCGACTCACAGGTGAGAAAGTGTACAGCAAGTTGGTGTTTGCGTTTGCGCTTTGGGGGTCCTGGGGATTGGGGCAGCCGCTGGGAGCGCCACCAGGCGTTGGACAGCGTTCAATTCAGCGCTTTGCAGCAGCATACCAACGTGACTGCTTGTTGAGTTATCGTGTATTGTGCAGCATAGTGCATGCATTGGTGTACATGCATAGCTGCTACCGTGCTTGCCTGCACTGCTGCGGGCTTCACCATTTTGCTTGTCTTGCCATGTTTTGTTGCTTTCCTGCAGCCATCCACGAGGGCATCAAGAGGCAGCGCGGTCAAGTGACCAAGGAGATGAAGGAGGAGATGGACTGCGCAGAAAAGGTGCGGCAGGCAGCAGCAAGCTTGCCTCAGTCGCGTCAGCTCCACTGCTACTGCTCCTTGCGGCCAGCAGTAGCAAGTCATTGTTGCAGCAGATGCTGTCATTGTTTTGCAGCATTAAGGGCTTGAGTCGGATTAACATGATGCTGCTGTGTCTCAGCCGGCAGCAGATGAATTGTGTCAGCATGTCACCTCGCCTCATCCACGTGCTGATGCATCAGCTGCACTGCTGCTGCTCGCTGCAACATTGTGCTGCTGCAACACCGTGCTGTTGCCAAACTGTGCTGCTTCACGATGAATCGGTCGTTAATCATGTTGTTGCTGCAACTCCAGGTGCTGGCGTGGCTGGAAGAGGGCAAGGACGTGCGGCTAGGCGACTGGACAGCGCGCGAAATTGAGTTCCTCAACAACTGGCTGCTGCTGACCGCCAAGCCTGCGGTGTACTTGGTCAACTGCTCAAAGAAGGACTACATCCGCAAGAAAAATAAGTTCCTGCCCAAGATCTTTGAGTGGGTGCAGGCAAACGGCGGCGCACCTATCATCCCCTTCAGCGGCGTATTCGAAAACGAGGTGTGTACACGTGGCGCACATCTTACATGTGTAGCAGTACCACGTTGTTTGGCATCAGAATGAAGCCGTCATTGCGCCTGAAACACTTCAAGCCAGCGTGTGGTCTGTAGTCTGCCACACTCGCGCGCCATTGGCGATCACTGCCTTTCATGTGCCTAAGCACTGCCGTTCTGGCAACAGCATTGCCGCCTCACAACAAGCCTGCACTCGCTTCAACCTTTCGCTTCATCCACTGCAGTACGCTGAGTCTGCAGTCTGCCACACTCACGCGTCATCGGCGGCCACTGCCTTCCATGTGTGCCTAAGCATCGCCGCTCACTCAACAGCACTCACCAGTTTTACAACAAGCCTGCAATCGCTTCAATCTTGCGCTTCACCCGCTGCAGTACGCTAAGCTGGCTGAGGGTGCATCTGTGTTCAAATAGCATTGCCGCTCACGAACAAGCCTGCACCCTTTCATGCTGTGCTCAACACATCTGCTGCAGTACGCTGAGCTTGCTGAGGGTGAGCGCGAGGCGTGGTGATCACTGCCTTTCATGTGTGCCTAAGCATCGCCGCTCATGCAACAGCATTGCCGCTCACCAACAAGCCTGCACTCGCTTTACCTTTCCAACTGCTGCAGTATGCTGAGCTGGCTGAGGGTGAGCGCGAGGCGTGGGCCAAGGAGCAGGGGGCTGACTCAGCGCTGGCCAAGATCATCACCACAGGCTTCAAGGCCATCCACCTCATCTACTTCTTCACAGCAGGCGCGGATGAGGTCAAGTGCTGGCAGATACGCAAGGGCAGCAAGGCGCCACAGGTGGGGGGGGGGAGAGCTTGATGCGGGACGGTGCTGCATAGCATGGGTAGCAAGATGTGCAGCTGCAACACCCGGGGGGGGGGGCGGCTTGACAGCACCGTACCAGGTTTGGCTCTCTACAGGCATATGGCGCAGGCTGGAATGCGTCTGTTTGGGGCGTGGGTAGTGAGTTGGCTATTATGGGTAACAGCGTGTAGGTTGTGATGTAGCTGGGGGTGTGGCAGCTATGGTACTTGGCAGGTGGGCCAGCGATGCTGTTGCAATGGTGGTTGCAGCAGGCCGCACTCCACAGGTTTGGCAGATACACAAGGGCAGCAAGGTGGCGCCAGGTCGACAGATGCTGGGACCTGGATGGTGTTTGAAATGCACATACCTCTGCACATGTGCTGAGTAGAGGCCAGGCAAGAGCCAGGTTGCGGATGCTGCTGCGGCGGCTGTTGGTGTTGGCTGCGTCTGCAGTTGGCAGCACTGGCGTTTTGGCAAGTGGGAGTCTGACTCTAGCGCGTGTTACTGCTGTCACCTGGCCTCGCCTGTTCTCGTGGTGTATCTTCTACTCACCCTGTTTGTGATCATCTTTCTGGAACACGCACTGCACTGCGCTGCGCTGCAGGCTGCTGGCACCATCCACACGGACTTTGAGCGCGGCTTCATCTGCGCTGAGGTGATGCACTACGAGGAGCTGCACGAGCTGGGCAACGAGCACGCGGTCAAGGCAGCCGGCAAGTACAGGCAGGAGGGCAAGAACTACACAGTGGCGGACGGCGACATCATTTTCTTCGTAAGTTTGTTTTGGGGTTGAAGCAGCATCTCGCTTTGAGTGCGGGAGATTGTCGGTGCATGTGCAGCAGACTGGCAGAGTGTGGTTGCACATTGATGCCGCTGTGTCAACAAAACATACGTAAAGCTGTGTCGCTTTATGCAGTTGCTCTGGCATCAACAGCTGTTCTGTAGCGGTTCTCCAGCGGTGAGTGAAACATGTGGTGTGTGCTCATATCTACTAGGTGTTACGGTATGTCAGCGCCCACACGATCTCAAGCGACTCCCCCCTGTGTTACTGTGGACAGCAAGTAATGCGCAGGCAGTCTGCCAAGGTGCAGCAGCCAAGACACACGCTGACGTCAACTCAGCTGCATCAAGCCTGGCTATTTCGCGCAGCTGCTGACCCTGCTCCTGCTGCCCCTGCCAATTTCCTGTGTGCATGTCTGCTTTGGCGTGCGCTGCTCTACACAGAAATTCAACGTGAGTTCATGACAGCAGCATGACAGCAGCATAATGGGGTCAGACAACTGCTTGACGCTGTTTGATGCTTGGGGTTAGCTTTGGGTCCGTTGATTGGCTGCCGTTTCAATCGCGGCGCGGTGCCGTTGTTCAGCAGATGCCTTGATGCCGGCATGTTTGCAGTGGCTCTTTTGTGCACAGCTGCAGCAAGTGATTTTGCCATGATCTATTTAAATTCAAAAATCGGACGTCAAGAGTCATAACCCCTGAATTGTACTGCATAGCCAATCTCACCACCCTCTCTTGCCTTGTTGGCTGTGTGTGTGTTCTACAGGTCACCGCATCAGGCAAGAAGTAGGTGGGCTAGCAGCAGCAGAATTTGGCTCAGTATGCGTGGATCGAAGAATGGTCGCAGCAGCTGGCAGTAGTGCGGCTTGCCTTGCAGCCCCAGCTCAATCGCAGCATTAGGTGCTCATCATGTGTTTGACTGGAGCATTGCATGTGGCTTGTTGTGGAAGCTACATTGCCAGGCTCATGCCATTGTCCATGCCATTATGATGTGCTGCTCTCAAGGCCAGCACTGGGCCGTAGTACATGTGATGGTGTGTGGCTGTGAGTATCCAACTAGGATAAGTCTGCAAACCAAGGTGTATCTATGTACAGAGTGGGCATTTGCTTGAGTCTGAAGCACCACAGTTGTGCTTCCTGTTGTGGTGGACATCCTTGTGGCTCACTGAGCAGCGGCAGCAGTGAGCTGCGGCAGCGGCTGTGCAGCAACATGCAAGGCCAAGGTGTGTGCTGCTTTTGCACCTGGTTCGGCATGCGGCTACCCCAAACTCTTGGCTTCAGTGAAGCACACGTGCACACACACTGGTTGCTTTGTGCACGCAGCGTGCCGTGCATTGCGGCAATGCTACTGCCGTTGATGCTCAGAGCAGGGCCGCATACAGTATTCAATGTTCATTTCATGCATGCTGAGGGGCGGTGGCATGGAGCTGACTCACTGTGCTGTTGGTGAAGCATGCCTCCATCCTGGGGCAGCCGCTGCAGTGCAGTTGTGCTGAGTGGGGTGCCTGATTGTGGTTCAACCAAGCAATGGTGCAGCCTATGACTGTGTTCACAACCTCGGTCATGCTGGCATGTTGATTGTGCTGAGCCAGGTGAAAGTGGTGACGACGTTTGCATGTCCGCGAATTTTGATTGCCAGACCTGAGTGGTCTGAGCGCACCACTCCGAGTACAGTCAGTGCCATGCGCATGCAGTCTGCTGGACAACTTGATGTTAGAAGTGTTCAATCGAACTTCGAGAGTCTCGTCTGCTGGCCTAGCTACTCACAATCAGAATATGTACAAGCAGCTGGTGACCAGCGCCATATGTGCAAATGTACAACTCAACCGGTGCAATTTTTGCAACCCACAGTGCCCTTGCAAAACTCAGCTCTTTCCACATTAGCAACAGAGCGGTACAGACATATTCAACATACTATACACGCTGCACCCCCTTCATACTCCAGATATTTATGCGACTCTAGACCCCTGCCAGTACTGATTGGCACTAGTGCTTGGCTACTGCTCACAGGTAGTCCACCAACCCTTAGAGATTGGAGACCCAGAAGAGTCTCTCTCTCAAGAGGCTGTGCACTAGTTTGGCTGCCTCGCCGCAAAGCTCTCTAAAGAGCATCGGACTACGATTTTGGCTATTTTTGAACACATTCAGTAGGGATCCAGCAAGTTGTTTGGGTGTTGCCGAAAAGTGCACAGATTATGTCCAAGGACAATCCAAGAGCATCTTGATCCTTGGCTGCGCTCGACTATTTCCTCGCCTGTCCGCCCCTCTCGACTGTTTCCACCATCAGTGCACGTTCGCAGTAGACGACACACACGGTAAAACAACCAGTCTCCGGTGCTGCAGCGAAACAACCCACCATTCTGGCCTTCCGCATCCTACCATATTGCTCTGGCAACGAGGCAAGTTCATTCGGATGCGGATAAACATTCGGAGTTGCAGTAGTTGTGGGAGTGCGGGCGTCTGCTGGCTGCTTCAGCCATTCGGACAGTTTTGTTTGTCGTTTGCCCCAGCAGCCATGCAATGCACTAGCATCTAATGCACTTGGAATGCAATGATCTGCTCATCCCTAATGGTGCAATGCTTGCCTGCCCTAGCTGATAGCGTGAGATTGTTGCAGCAGCAGCAGCAGACTCCAGGCACTGCCATTCCTGGCACGCACACATGCGCAATGTTCCACACGCTCATGGAATACAAGATTCACTCAACTGTGCAACATGCCAGCTTGTCATCAAGGCATCAGACGTGTCTGCAGTGCCTGAGCTAGCAACTCTGTGACAGCTATGCTTTGCAAGCGCCGCAGCTTCGCTGCAGCAGCGACCCATCAACCAGTGTTCTCACCACACCACCTGCTGCTGCTGTACTGCTGCAACCCAGCCTGCACAACAGCTGCTCCACCACCAACCGGTGTAATTTGCTACTGCTGGCTATCATTGCAGTGCTATGGA
>CADDIJ020002257.1:24131-183816 GCA_902809745.2 Tetradesmus lagerheimii | reverse complement strand
ACGTAGTCACCTGCTTGGCGGCTGTGCTAGATCAAGAGCTTACCATGTCTAAAGACATAAATCACAGCAGTAAGGCTGCGCTGCAGTGCGTGATATTTTCATACCAGCTTTGGTTAGGAGTTCCTACCCCATGTTGGTAGCCCTTATCATGTGACTTAGCTGGGACACTGCAATTTTCCTGCAAAGATCCAATGGATACAGTTTCTCACATACAACATGTATATTTACTTGCAAGCAAACGTTGTTTGCATTCGACTGCGCAAGTGGGTGCACAAAAGTCCAGCTCAGACACAAGCGGATGTAGTGGCAATATGTACGCTCTGGTCCTGACCTTTCGGAACTTATATGTTTGCAAGTAAAACAGATGATCGAAACAGCTTCAACGAGCATTGTTCGTCGTGCATGTCATCTGACTGCTCAGCTCCCGGGACTGTTCCGAGCATTGCGCGAACCGTGTCATCGTTGCCGATCATACCATACATAAATAACTGTAATTTTGAAAGCTTTGACGTTGTAACAGCTGCTTGCCTCGTTCGAGAGCATCAAGGCTGGGGCTCAAGCAGCCCCACTGCGGGTTGATCAAAGCTGTTGCCAGCTGCAGAGTCTCCATTCGCTTGCGTATTCTGCAAGCGCAGAACAATAGCGCTTGTTTTGACGCGTCGAAGTTTACGAAGACAGCAGCAAATAGTTGTCCAAAGGAGATGTGAAGTACTGCACAAGCTGTTCGCTGACAACTTGTGAGTGCCATACAACACTGCTCGCTGATATCTTTGACAATGATTCAAGAAGCGCTTGGCGACGCAATTGACGATCAAGCTGCCAGACAGCGGTGTCTTGAAGATACTGTCTTCTGATCCTTCACAGCACTTCACTGCACTTCACTGTAGTGTCTCCCTGCTGTGTTGCAGGTGACTTGATTAGTTCCCTATCCTGAATGGGAGGTGGCTCCTCCCGAGCAGACAGGGACCTGCCTGACCGCAGGTGAGCATGGGGCTGTGCATCACCAGCTGTTTGATCTCCCTAGGCAGCATCATCAGTGAACAGTGTCGTCACCACACAGCCAGTTGCCTCTGCCTAGACTAGCAGCAGTATCCTTGCACCAGAGTGTTGTGATGCATACCATTTACTTCTCAGCAGTTTTCAGCCCTGCTGGGCGTAATACAGCAACATTTGAGCAGGGCTCTTTTGGCTAGGCAACATGGCAGCTGTCTACCGGTTCAACTGTCAACACAGCTGCCGTCAGGAATTTGCATGTCCTAGATTGTGTTCTTGGCAAGAAACTTGCCGACCATCCCTTCCAGCTTTTCACTCACAAACTTTGTCACATGTCTCTGACTGTGCACTACAGGTCCCTGGACGCCTGGAATATCCTTTCCTTCGCCGCCACATCATACCCCAACAAGCTCGCCATTGAAGATGGCTCCCGCACAGCAACCTACTCACAGCTGCAGCAGCACTGCATCAGCCTGGCAGCCAAGCTCCACGCACTGAGAGCCACACGCGGCAGCCGCCTGGCCATCCTGCACCGCAACGCAGCTGAAGTGCTGGCACTGCACTTTGCAGCCGCCGCGCTGCGTGCTGTGGTCGTCAACTTGAATACGGCGCTCGCTCCCAGGGAGTTGGCGTACATTCTGGCTGACTCAGGTGCAGAGGTGGTAGTGGCGAGTGCAGACTTTGCACCCACTCTTGCAGCAGCAGCGGAAGCAGCAGCAGCAGGCAATGGCGCTGGGCAGCAGCAGTTGTCAGTCAGGGCAGTTGTGTGGACCGGCACTGAGGGTGTTGAGGGTGCAGCACTGCCCAGCGTTGCTGGCTGGAGCAGCAGCAGCTACCCTGTCTTCCCTTCCAGCAGCGGCGAGGCACTGCCCTCAGCAGCAGCAGCAGCAGCAGCAGAGCCTGAGCCGCAGCAGGAGCCAGAGGAGGAGCAGCCGCCCCTGTCTGGCATCATGAGCGCTATCCGTGCGTCGCTTGACGAAGCAAGGGAGGTAGAGCAGCGCAGCGCGGCAGCTACAGCACCCGCATCCCCTGCAGCAGCACCAGCAGCGGAGCGTGAGCAGCAGCTGCTGTCATCGCTGCTGTCAGATTTCCACGAGGACTACGGCTACCACATGTACTACACCAGTGGCACCACAGGCAGGCCCAAGGGGGTGGTGCTCAGCCACAAGATCGTGGTGCTGCACGCCATTGGCACCATCATGGGTGAGTGGTGGTGAAATTGGGATGAAGATGTACTGTGATGTGGCATTCACTGTTGCACACGGCCGCATTGTGTTTAGAAGCTGTTTATCCAGACTGCTGCCTGCAGCAGCACCATAGGCTGCTTTCCAAAGGTAGTGCATGATCACCAGTTTGTGAGAACTGCAGGAGCAGGGTGTGCTTCCTCTATGCCCAGTGCCTCACAACCTGTGCTGCTGCTGCTGCTGCTGCTGCTGTCGCCACCTGCGTGCAGAGATGCGGCTGCATGGTGGCGATGTGTGGGGCCACTTTGCTCCGCTGTTCCACCTGGTGGACGTGTTTGCGGTGTACGCCATCACGTTGGTGGGAGGCCGCCACGTGCTGCTGCCTACCTTCAGCGCAGCAGAGGCGCTGCTGACCATGGGTGAGGCCCTGCTGGTTTTGGCTGCCAGGCCATCATTTGCTGCCTTGCTGTAGTATGTGCATGGCAGCATTAGATGCCAAGTAGTTTGTGTTACGTGTACCAAGCCGGTCCTGGAAGGGGTGGAGCATGTTTGTGCAAAAGCATCACCTGGTCAATGCATGCACTCTTGCCGTTGATGCTTGTGCGGGCCACGGCTACTATCAAGTCAGCTGTCCAATCCCACGCACACCCAACCCCACCCTGCTGCTGCTGCTGATACAGAGCGCGAGTGCGTGTCTGTCAGCAACGTGGCCTCCACCATGGTCACCCTGCTGCTGGGCAACCCCCTGCTGCCAGTGGTGAGCGCTGTCACTGCTCTTCCTGACAATGACGGTTTTACACATACAGCACTTGCTGGGAATGTAGCCTGCGCAAACAGCCATCATGAATTGTGATTGTTGCTCAGCTTCTGCAGCACCTGCCCAGGGTGGTTTGCGGTGCTTCAACCACATGACACAAGCTTTCTGTTATGCTGACGCGCCACTGCCGCTGCATGCTGGGAACACGACACGCTTCTCTGCACATATTGATAAAGCATCTTCCATGGGCCTCATGCTTTGAAGCTGCTCTTGGCCTGCTTTTTGTGCTGGTTGACCACATCAGTCTCTCATCGCTGCGCTGCATGCTGCTGCTAACATCCAGTGCTGCTTGTAAGCCATACCTTTCAGCAACGTGCCTTACCTTACCCTCTTGCATGCTGCTCCTGTCACGCGCTGCACCCGCAGGTCGACCTCTCCCACCTGCGCCTGCTCTCCTGCGGCGGCAGCCCCCAGTCCCCCACCATCATCGCACGCGCCATCGCAGCACTTGGCTGCGAGTTCTTCGTCTCCTACGGCATGACAGAGTGCTGCGGCAAGATCAGCATGTCCATCTTGCCAACCAACTGGCAGCAGCAGCTGCAGCAGGCAGCGGCGGCTGGTGGGGATGATGAGTCAGCAGCAGCGGCTGAGGTGTATGGGTCGCTGCTTGGCAGGGTGTGCACCACAGGCAGACCCTTCATGCTCATGGAGGTGAGCCACACTGCTGGTTGATGCCAAAGCATGGCAGAAACCGGATAATTTGGTTCACTGCCGGTGGCATGCTTGAATGGAAGCAGGAGTGCTGCATGCAGTGTGCAGTGCCTGTTCAGATGATCCTGCTGTTGTGTAACAAGCGCAGTTGCAGTGCTGCTGCTATCACTACAATATCCCGTCTGTCTCACTGCTCTGATTGCCACCAACATTGCCGCCGCTGCTGCTTCTGCTGCTGCTGGCAGGTGCGCATTGTTGATGACAGCGGCGCTGACGTGGCACCCGGCAGTGACGCCGTAGGTGAGGTCATAATCCGCGGCCCAACAGTGTTTGGCGGTTACTGGCAGCTGCCCGAAGCAACCGCTGAATCCTTCACCCCTGACGGCTGGCTCACCACTGGTGACCTGGCAACTCGCGCAAGTGACGGTTACATAACAGTGGTAGATCGCAAAAAGGACATGATCTTGTGCGGTGGTGAGAACGTGTACAGTACAGAGGTGGAGGCTGTGCTGATTGCACATCCTGCAGTGGCGCAGGCAGCGGTGTTTGGAGTGCCTAATGCAGTGCTTGGCGAGCTAGTGGCTGCAGCAGTTGTGCTGCGGCCAGATGCAGCAGCGGCAGCAGCAGCACCAGGTGGCAGCGGTGTGGTGGTAGGGGAGATCACTGAGTGGTGCAGGGGACGGCTCGCTTACTACAAGGTGCCTAGCGCAATCCATGTAGTGGATGCGATGCCTGTTACCGGGAGCGGGAAGATTCTGAAGACGGAGCTCAGGCAGCGCTTCACAGCAGCGCCACATGCAGCGCCAGCTGTAGCAGCAGCAGCAGCGGCAGCAGCAGCAGATCTGCAGCTGGGGGTGCCAGGGGTCAACCTGCAGGGTTTGGTTGTGTTGGTTGCTGATGCAGTAGGGCCAGGCCGGCTGCAGCAGCTGCCCCTGGTGCAGCCTGAGCTGTTACTGTCATCTGATGTTAGTTATGTGCTGCCGCTGAGCGATGGTGTAGCTCTGGGGCAGCAGGCGCAGTCGGCAGTTGAGAAAGGCGCGCGGCACCTGCTGCTGCTGGGCGGCAGCCAGCCCACTGCTGCTGCACTGCAGCAGCTGCAGGGTGTGCTGCAGGAGGCTGGAGCAGAGGCAGCGTTTGTGATCCTTGACGTGCCTGTTGCGTCAGACCACAGCTTGCTGGGCTATGCGCTGCTTGATGCAGCACAGGGGATGCCCGCAATAGAGGCAGTGCTCGTGCCAGCTGAAGCAGCAGACATTGGTGTCAGCGGTATCACCGCACCAGCAGCAGCAGCAGGACATGCAGAGGTGCCGACAGCAGCAGCAGCAGGGCCGTCGGTAGAGGCTGCTATGGCTTCAGTTGTGAAGGATGCCATTGCTGAGCTGCTCGGTGCAGCAGCAGCAGGCAACATAGGAGCAGAGGACCCTCTGATGCAGTCAGGGGTCAACAGCACACTGGCTGTGCAGCTGACAGGACAGCTGGAGACACGCCTGGGAGTCTCCCTGCCAGCAACATTGGTGAGCTGTTGGGCCGTGCCAGCGGTTTGGTTCCTTTGGAGTTGGCCATGGCTGTGAAAGAGAGAGTACATTTATCTTGTGGAATGCAGCATGCATCACCGGTGTTGCTGTTGGCTTGCTCTGTTTGTTGCTGAACATCAGCTTCCTTTCAAGTAGACAGACCATGTGCCGTTACGTCAACTGCTTCTTGACTATGTGGGGAAGCATGCCTGAGCTGTAATATTGACAGCTCTGTGGTCTTCATGCAGGTGTTTGACTACCCATCCATCCTTGAGCTCAGCGAGTTCCTGGCCACCACCTGCCCAGAAGCCATCGCAACACCCACAGCAGCACCAGACACCGCTGCCGCTGCTGCTCCAGACGCCACCGCAACAGCAGTGCAGCTGGTGTCTGCTGCCGTTGCTGAGCTGCTGGGCAGCAGTGCAGCAGCAGGGATTAGTGAAGATGAACCACTGATGCAAGCTGGGGTGAACAGTACGCTGGCTGTGCAGCTGACAGGACAGCTGGAGGCCACACTGGGCACAAGCCTGCCAGCTACCCTGGTGAGACTTGAGTGCATTGAGTGCATTGTTACATTGTTGGTTTGGCTGATGATGACTGCCCATCTGTACAATTATGAGTCAATCATCAGCTGGCGGCTGCAGGCTCCCAAGGGCTCTTGACAAGTTGTGCAGCCACTGCTGCTAGCAGCAGTCTTTTCACTGGCTAGCCTGGCCACATATGCTACAAGCATTGCATGCATGGCCACCACCCGCTGACATGTGCACATCCACCCATCACATTACAATACTTACACTACTTCACTTCACATCGCATCCACTACATCGCATCCACTACATGCTCCATCTCCTCATCCTGTGCAAGCAAACTGAAAGGTGCAGCTACTGCCGCTGCTTGCTGCTGCCCTGCCATCTGCAGGTCTTCGACTACCCTACCATTTCAGAGATCGCCACCTTCCTCGCAGAGTCCCAGCTGCTGCCAGCCTCCCTACTCCCAGCAGCACCACCCACAGCACCCGCAGCCCCACCCGCAATCCCCACCACCCTCCCTCGCGCTGTCGGCCCAGCAACCGGCCTTCAGCCCAGCCCAGCAGCCGCAGTCACATCCCCCATCCTCATCGTAGCTTTATCAGTCAAGGCACCCGGCCCCCGTGCATCTGGCAAGCAGCTGCTCACCTCAGGAGGCCTCACCATAGTTGGTGACGAGTCCAGAGTTGTGCCGCTGTCCCGCTGGGATGCTGACCTGGCACTTCCCGCTCATCTTCCTGGTGAACTTCAGCCCCGGTTCGGGAGCTTCCTACCTGAAGTTGAGCAGTTTGATGCGGCAGCGCTGGGGCTGACTGCTGCTGAGGCTGTGCTGATGGACCCACAGCAGAGGCTGGTGATGGAGGCGTTTGCGGATGTGCATGCAGCAACAGCAGCAGCAGGCCTGGCCTCTAGGTGAGCTTGCAGGGTGTTTAACCATCGATCCATGCCCCATGATACTTTGAAGTTCTGCATGAGCGCCATTCAAATTCTTCTGCTGCGCAACCTGTTTGGTGTTTACCTAAACAAAGCGGCCTATCCATCTGTGAAGCTGTTGAGCTTCCATAGATCAACTTTCAACACCAACAAGTCCCCTGCACTCTCATATGCTGCACCAGGTCTGCTGGCGTCTATGTTGGCATCTCCCAGTTGGAGTACGCCCGCATCACCCTGGACCAGAACATCCCAGTCAGCGCCTACTTTGCAACAGGCGCACACCTCTCAGTGGCATCAGGCCGTATCAGCTACACCTGGGGTCTGCGGGGGCCTGCAGCGTCAGTAGACACAGCCTGCAGCAGCTCCCTGGTGACTGCACACCTGGCTGTGATGGCGCTGAAGCAAGGGGAAGTGGACATGGCTGCGGCTGGCGGTGTGAACTTGCAGCTGCTGAGCAGCTGGAGCATGGCTTGCAACAGGGCAGGTGGGTGGGTGTGAGGCCCCAGATCTTGCTTGATGCTGTTGATGCATTTCAAACCTGCTTGTCTGTTTTGTAGCAGCGGTTTTGCACTTGCGTTCCTTGCCGTTCCGCTTGCACAGCAGCACAGGGTTGCATAACTATTGATGCTGCTCGATTTACATAACTTGCATCAACGACCGCACTGCTGCGTGATCCTGCAGGCATGCTAGCACAGGACGGCCGCTGCAAGACGCTAGACGCAGCAGCTGACGGCTACGTGCGCGCAGAAGCAGCAGGCTTCATGATGCTGCTGCCAGCACACATCGCCACATCAGCTGGCCGTGCTGACCTTGTCAGCAGCTGTGCGCTGCTGGCTGGCTCAGCAGTCAACCAGGACGGCCGCAGCAGCAGCTTGACAGCACCCAACGGGCCCAGTCAGCAGGCGGTGATCAGGGCAGCGCTGGCTGCTGGTGGCGTGTCAGCAGATGCAGTGGGCCTGCTGGAGATGCATGGCACTGGCACACCACTGGGTGAGAGTGGGCGGTGGACGTGATTCAGGATTGTGGTGGTGCTTTTGCCATGCCTGTTGGTGCCTTGTTGACTAATAAACAGCACAGTATAGCATATCAAACTGCCATCTCCCACAGCCATAATGGCTATCGTGTTGTGTGCGCGCACCAATCTGATCAGCATGAGCCAGTCTAACAGCCATTCAGCATGAATTCCTCTGACACGCATTGCTGCTGCTGCTGCTGCTGCTGTACGTGTTTGTGTTGCTGCAGGTGACCCCATTGAGGTGGGTGCTGCAGTGTCGGTGCTGCAGCCCGCAGGCAGCTCCAAGCGGCTGCTGCTGACTGGGCTCAAGAGCGAGATGGGCCACGCTGAGCCTGCAGCGGGCGTGCTGGGCTTGGCACGACTCGCAGCACAGGTGAGACACAAGAGCATGACTCATTACTTGCTTGCGGCATAGAGTACATTTGGTTGCCCACCGGTGAGAGACAAGAACGCGGCTGTACATGACTCACTGTTGCTTGATGCACACAATACCTCTAGCTCTTGATCTGCTGCATCCCGATTCCAAGCATCCAAGTTGTTCACAGGGATTGACTGAGGAAACCGACTTAACACGATCCTGCTGCCACTGCTGTTGTGTTTCCCGCAGGCTGTGCATGCCGCCATCGCTCCTATCCTCCACCTGCGCACCATCAACCCCTATCTGCACTCAGCGCTGGCAGGCTCCCAAGCCAGCAGCTTGGGTGTGCAAGTGCCCCGCCAGGGTCTGCCATGGGCGTCAATCGGCAGCAGCAGCATGTCAGAGGGCCGGCTGTTTGGCAGTGTCAGCAGCTTTGCATTCATGGGCACCAATGGGCAGACCATTGTTGCAGGGCCTGCAACAATAGCAGGTGCAGGTGAGGAGGTGTAGAAGGTCGGGGTGGTGTGTATGCAGCTGGAGTGATATGGCAGGGCAGTAGCTACAGCACATGCAGGGAGCATGCCAACTTGACTACTTCACCATCTTATGCCTGCGTGCATGCCTCTTGGGCTCTATAATTATCCTGAATCGCTGCTGTAGCCCGGAGTATACAATTGTACATGCTCCGGAAAAAGTAAAGCCTTATCTGCTGTTGCTGCCTCAATCCAAACAGGTGTTCTGGCCCTGCCGATGCGCAACCTGCGCCGCGAGCGCATGTACATTGAGCCCCACCTGCACCCCTTCCTCTCCAGCCTCAGCTACAGCAGCAGCAGCAGCTTCTACCCCGGCCAGCACAGCAGCATTAGCTTCCACTGCCGCCTCAACAAGCCGCGGCTGGCCTATCTCATGGACCATATCGTGCTAGGCAGGCCGCTACTGCCTGCTGCTGCTATGATGGAGCTAGCTGCAGCAACTGCAGCCACAATCACTGCTGACTCAGCGGTTGAGGATGGCAGCTTGCTGGCTGTCCAAGGTTTGACCATGTCAGCGCCAATCATCATGCCAGATCCAGTGTCAGCAGGGGACGAGGATGATCTGGGCTTGGTGGTGGTGTGCAGCTTGGATCTTGCTACTGGGCAGCTGCAGATTGGCTACATGCAGGAAACGGGCGAGGGCCTAGAGGCAGGGCAGATGACAGTTTGCGCAACAGCAACAGCTGGCATTGTGAGGGCGGCAGGGGCAGCAAGCAGTGCAGCACAGCAGCAGCAGCAGCAGCAGGAACGTCTGCAGGCAGGTGCATTGGCGGTGCTGTCAGACATTCTAGCACCACGTGCAGCTGCAGCAGTGCTTGCCAGCGGCAGTGCAGCAGCAGTGCCAGCAGCAGCACCTATCACTCGGCCAGTGATCGGCGCCATTGAAGGCGTCTCAGAAGAGTGGCATGCATCTGGCTACTTTTCAAATCCCCGCCAGGTGGACTCAGCGCTTCATCTTGGTGCTGTGCAGCCGGGGTCAGGCGCTAAGGTGCCAGTGGCAGTTGGGAGCTTCCTTGTTCCTGCTGCTGCTGCCCGCGGGGCAGCCACAGGGCGCCTGCTTGCAAGCTCTTCAGCTGACAGCCTTAGCCCCGCACAAGCTGCAAGCGGCGTAAGCTCTGCTAGCTACATAATCAGCTCAGATGATGACTACAGCAGTGCGGGGTCAGGTGCTAGGGCTGGTAGGGTACCTGGCAGGAGCACTGGCATGGCTGCTGGGGCAGGGGAGTTAGTGCTTGTTATTGATGGCTTGCAGACCAAGGTGCCTAGGCAGGCAGATGTAGTAAGGCAGCAGAGGGCAGCTCGCAGCGTCAGCCAGCAGCAGCAGCAGCAGCAGCAGGGAGTGGGGCCAGCAGCAGGGGCAGGAGAAGAGGGAGAGGAGGACTACCCATGCAGCTACGAGATAGACTGGCAGCTGTCAGAGCCTGCTGAAGGCAAGCTGGCAGCAGCAGCAGCAGTTGAGGCCGCACAGGATGTCAGTCTGCACAGTGCAGGCAAGCTGACTGTGCTGATGCATGAGGAGGCAGAGACAGAGGAAGCAGCAGCAGCACCAACCCTACAGGCAGTGCAGCTACAGCTGAGCGTTGGGTCTTCACCAGCTGCCGCTGCTGCCACCACTCTAGCGCTGCTGCAGCAGGTCAACCAGATGCAAGCAGCAGCAGCTGCGGCTGCTGCATCTGCACTTGCACTGCAAGCTGAGCTGCCAAGCAGCAGCAGCAAGCTGGGCCCTGGGGAAGGCCTGCAGAGCAGCACAGCTGCAGCTGCAGATGCTACAAGTGCAGTGTGGGGCCTGCTGCGCACAGAAGCAACAGAGCAGGCCGGCATAACAGTCAGCTTAGTGGACAGTGACAGCATGCAACCAGCCGCAGCAGATCTCCAGCAGCAGGTGGTTAGTGTGCAGGGTGCCGCTGCAGGCGCTTTGGAGGCAGCAGCAGTGAGGGGTGTTGCGGTACATGTGCCGAGGCTGCTGCAGGTGCTGCGGCCAGAGGCTGCAGAGCACTTGATGATTCAGCCAGAGCCGCGCAGCTCTCTGTCAAACCTGGTGGCAAGGGCAGCAGACATTAGCCAGGTGCGTTGAAGCGCTAGCAGCAGTGTTTGTGTGTGGGGTTGCAGATGAAAGCAGGCTGCACATACTAGCAGGCTGTACCGCTTGGCTGTGTGTTTCGTGCTTATTTACATGCGTTGCATCCAAGTAGACACACCAATCTTTGCATTGCTCCTGCATTGTTCGGGCTGCTGCATTGCCGACCATCCTAACATACTTCCCTGCCAAACACCTCGCTATATGTTGTGTGATGCTCTGCAGATGCAGCCAGCACCTGGGGAGGTGTTGTTGTCAGTAAAGGCAGTGGGCATCAACTTCAGGGATGTGCTCAACGTGCTGGGCATGTACCCGGGAGACCCAGGAGCACCAGGCAGCGATGCAGTGGGCGTTGTCATGGCAGCAGGTGTGAAACCGGACAGCCTTACTCACATATGGTCTGATTGCTAAGCACAAATTGGGCTGCTTTTATGTGCGTGTTCTAATGCCAATCACTCGCTGAGTCATACAGCCAGTACTTTGCAGAAAGCAGGCACCCTGCTACATCCCCAGTTTCATTGACCCTCGCTGTTCCATTTGTGCACGAACTGCAGGTGCTGATGTGGCGCATCTGTCACCTGGTGATGACGTGTTTGGCCTAGCGCATGGCTGCCTGGGCACTGTTGTAAAGGGCCCTGCAGATATGCTGGTGCCCATGCCACCCCACCTCAGCTATGAAGAGGCCTCAACAGCGCCGACCGTATTTGTAACAGTCAATGTAACACTCCAGGAGGCTGCCGGAGTCCGGCAGGGTGACCGCGTGCTGGTGCATGCAGCTGCTGGCGGCGTTGGCCTGGCCGCACTGCAGGTGCTGCGCGTGCTGGGTGCTGTGCCAGTGGCCACTGCTGGCAGCCCCTCCAAGCGCAGCCTGCTGCGCTCCCTGGGTGTGGCCGCTGTGGTTGGCTCCCGTGACACCCAGTTTGTGGGTCCACTGGCGTGCCTGGGCGGTGTTGATGTTGTGCTGAACAGCCTGACCTCCCCTGGCATGGTGGGCGGCAGCCTGTCAGTGCTGAGGCGTGGTGGGCGCTTTGTGGAGATTGGCAAGAGGGACATCTGGACTCCCAACACCTTTGTGAAGTAAGCATTCGCTGCCGCTTGCTTCTTTGTTGCTCCTTTGTACCCCCCTGCCGCGTTCGGTGCTTGGTCTCATGCATTTCAACATGCATGCACTGCACGTGACGCATGTGGTGGTGATAGCTTGCCAAGCTATAAACAAACACAAACCTGTTACCTTGCTGCTGGCCCCTACAGGGAGCGCCCTGATGTGGACATGCAGATGGTGGCTGTGGACTTCCTGCCACCCCAAGTGCTGCACACGCAGCTGATGCGTGTGTCAAGCATGATGGCGGCAGGCCAGCTGCAGCCGCTGACGCAAGCTGCCTACAGCATGACCTCCGTGGTGGCAGCTATGCGGCTGCTGGCACAGGCCAGCCATGTTGGCAAGGTGGGGGCCTGCATATGCTGCAGGATGACTTTGCATGCATGGATTTAGCCTATATTCAGCGCTGGCGCCCGGCAGCCCAGTACTGGAGCAGACATTGGGTGGGAAAGATCATGCTGGTGTCTTGCACCTGGCGTAATTACAAGGCATAGGGGTTACGCATAGCTGTGCTTTTTGCTGTGTTGCTTGCTGCAGGTGGTTGTGTCAGCTCCCCCTGCAGGCATCATGGCTGGTGGCAGTGCTGCTGGAGCTCACAGCAGGGCATCAGTGGCAATAACAGGTGTGTGCATCATAACCACAAGGGCAGCTAGCAAGCTGTACCAAGCATCCAGCTGCCGCATGATGTATCTGTGCACGACTGCTGCTTTTAGGACGCATTGCCAGCAGCATTGCTCCGCAGGTATGCAGCTTACACACCTGTGGTGTACCTGCTTGTTGAGGGTAGGCTGCTGACACACCTGTGGTGTACCTGCTTGTTGACCTTGTGGTGTGGTGCATTGTATCAAATGCTCTGTCGTATTGGGAATGCACTGCAGGTGGCTCTGGTGGGCTGGGCCTGTTGATGGCTCAGTGGCTGGCAGCATCAGGCACAGTGAGAGAGGTGAGCACCTTGCTGGTCTGGAAGCTTTCAGTACAAGATGGAATCTAGGCATCCTGACGTTGTGGCAGCTCCTTTGATGACCATTAGTTGGCCACCATGATGCAGTAGTGTGATGCAGTAGTGTGATGCAGTAGTGTGATGCAGTAGTGTGATGCAGTAGTGTGATGCAGTAGTGTGATGCAGTAGTGTGATGCAGTAGTGTGTGGCCACCGTGATGCAGTAGTGTGTGCATTGGCTGCTCTGTCATGCACACTGCTGTCCAATGCGCTGTGCAACCGTCTTAGTTTGAGTGGTTACCTCCTGCATGTGTCACGTACTCTGTTGCAGATTCACCTGTTCAGCCGGCAGGGCAGGATTCCAGCTGATGCTGCAGCCGCACCCCCTGGCCTCTTCACCTCTGATACCCCACCCACCTCTGCAACCACCACCAGCAGCAGCTCCACCCTACATGACTGGCTGCTGCATTCTGGTGTGGCATTTAGCCTGCACAGCGCAGATCTCAGCTTCAGCTCTGATGTGCACGCAGCAATGACGGGCAGCTACGGCACTGGCAGCAGCTTCAGCAGAGGTCAGGCAGGGTTTGACATGGTGTTCCATGCGGCAGGTATCCTGCAGGATAGCCTGATCGGCAATCAAACTCAGGCCAGTATACGTGCCGTCATGGCACCCAAGGCTGCCGCAAACATCATGGCAGCGACGGCGATGATGCCGCTGCAGCAGCTGGTGCTGTTCTCGTCGGTTGCGAGCACTGTGGGTGCAGCAGGGCAGGGGAACTATGTGGCGGCAAATGCTGTGCTGGATGGCTGGGCGCTGGCAGGCAGGCGGCAAGGCACAGCTGTGAGCAGCGTTCAGTGGGGTGCATGGGCAAGTGCAGGTGAGGATCAGTCAGGATCAGGAGAGCTGCTGAAACCCAGTTGTATGCATTCAGCCTGCCACTTGGGTGTCAACCCGCCAACGCTAGGCGCTACTTAAACTTGTTTGTGTGCCAGCACAGCATTGTTCTTGACTTGGCTGGTGATCATGGTGGATGCATGATCTCTGCTATGTTATCTGACGCGGTACTCACATCACCAACGTGCCTGTCGCATCTCTGCTTTGTGCTGCACCTCAGGCATGGCCTCCGCAGCAGTGAAGGAGCGCCTCAACCGCCTGGGTCAGGGCGTGCTGCAGCCAGCCGCAGGCCTCGCTGCACTTGCAGCAATCCTGAGGGCGTCTGCAGGCCTGGCCAGCCTTGCCAGCATCAGCCCTGCACCTGGCGGCAGCGCAGCAGCAGTTGGAGCACTGGCAGGTGCAGATGCAGCGGCTGTGGTGACTGTCAACCCGTGGAAGTGGAGGACGTACCTGCAGCACATGCAGGTATGGTTTGAAAGCACGGAGCGACAACTCCGGTTGCAACTATTGTTGCAGTACCTTGATCCTACATTGTATGTTGTTGCTACAGCTGTGGATATCACCAGGGTTGGAATGTATTCATAAGTGGCTGACAAGGTACTGTGATGAACGCTGTGCTTTCGTGCAGGCGATTCCCGGTGTGTACGCTGACATGCTGCACCACCTACCCAGCGAGGAGGCTGCCAGCCAGGCTGCAGCAGCAGAGGCAGCTGCTGCACCTGCTGCTCCTGCTGCTGCTGCGTGGACCAGCGAGCAGGTTGTGTCTGAGGTGCAGTCAGCGCTGCAGGAGGTGCTTGGCAGGAGGCTGGAACCCAGCGAGCCCTTCATGTCAGGTGCGACATATTTGGTTGGCTTGCACAAGATGTTATGACATGTTTATAACATGATGAGGTCTGGTTGACTGCGTGCCTGCATCAGACACCTGCATTGCCAGGCATCTGCGCTGCGGCTGCTGCTGACGACAATGTAGCATGCAGTGGGACCAATTGTGTCCCTAGCAGCTGCTGTGCTGCCACGCCTGGCTCCTTGCTTGGCAGGTCACTCAGCGCTTGTCCATCTCTCACACCCTTTCCAAAAAATTCTTGTCGTTCTGCCTGCTGCTGCGTTTACCAGGTGGACTTGACTCCCTGGGTGCTGTGGAGTATGTCAACCTAGTCGGCCGCCGTCTCAACCTGCAGCTGCCCAGCACACTTGTGTTTGACTACCCCACAGTTGATGCCGTCACCTCATTCCTCACCGGCAAGCTCGCAGCACGGCAGCCGCCAGCTGCAGCTGCTGCGCAGAAGACAGCACCAGCAGCACGCAAGGCGATGATACCACGCGCCGTACCCACCGCAGCACCAGCTGCTGCTGCACCAGAGCTACCCATATCAATCATGGGCACCTTGCTGTGGCCACTTGCAGCTGCGGGATTTAGCGCTGCACCAACAGCCGCAGCTGGGCCCCTGGGGCTGCTGCCACAACAGGACTGCATCCGCACAATCCCTGGCAGCAGGTGGAACCCAGATGTGACAGCTGGATCAGCATCAGATGTCGCAGGCAGCATTGCAGCTACACGCTTTGGCGCTTTCCTGCAAGACGTCGAGCAGTTTGATGCAGCTGCCTTTGGGCTGGGAGCGGCAGAAGCTGTTGCAACAGACCCGCAGCATCGCTTGCTGCTGGCATCTGCAGCGCAGCTGCTCTCAACACCAGGCGCATTTGCAGACACCGCACAAGCTGGCATGCCTACGTCGGCAATCACCACCAGCAGCAGTGATATGCAGCGCAGCATGTCAGACACTGGCGTGTTTGTTGGCATCAGCTGGACGGAGTACTTCCAGCTAGGTCGCATGCTGGGCCAGCCGATGGGCGCCAACACAGCGCAGGGAGCTGTGCTCAGCGTGGCATGTGGCAGGTGAGAGCAGTGCTTGATGTAGCGCACAAGTGGGCTGGCATTCTGACAGCTTACTCTACGTGTTAGTGGGTACCACACATGCGCAGCGCACTTGATGCCTGTCGACCTAACTCAACTTGGCGGCCTCACATCCAGTTGCTGGTTGTAAACACATTTCCTGCCGTACTGCCGCACTGCTGTACTGCCGCACTGTTGCACTGCTGTACTGCTGTACTGCCACACTCATGCACTGCCGCACTGATGTACTGCTGTACCGCCACACTGCTGAACTGCTGCACTGCCTGCACAGAATATCATACCACTTTGGCCTCAAGGGGCCCAGCCTGAGTGTCGACACAGCCTGCTCATCTTCCCTGGTGGCAACAGCACTGGCAAGACAAGCTCTAGCCGGCTCACCCATCCCCGGCAGCAGCAGCAGCAGTGCTAGGCGCAGCGCTTCCTCGGCGCTGGTTGCAGGCATCAACATGTGCCTGCTGCCTGCCACAACGGCAATGTTCCAGAAGGCTGGCATGCTGGCACCTGACGGCCGCTGCAAGACGATGGATGCAGCGGCGGATGGGTACGTGCGTGCGGAGGCGTCTGCAATGATGCTGATTGGAGTTGGGCAGGCAGATGGGGCCCTTGCTGTGCTGTCGGGTAAGAGTCGTTGCTAAGTGCTTCATTTCAGCAGTTGCTGGTTTGTTTATCACTAGTTCTCAATAGCATGCTTTACATCGCTGCCCACAGTGGCATCAACAATCGGCCGTTTCACCACCTGCTGTGCTGTCCTAGGGTGGTGCTGTACACAACATGCAGCTGCAGACGTCAAGCCCAGCTTCTTCACAACGCGTGTGCCATGTGTGCAGGTGCTGCTGTCAATCAGGACGGCCGCAGCAGCAGCCTGACAGCACCCAATGGCCCTGCTCAGCAGGAGGTGCTGCGCGCAGCATTGACAGACGCAGGCATGACCCCAGCAGACATGAGCGGACTGCAGATGCACGGCACAGGCACTGCTCTTGGTGAGTTGTTGTTTGGCAGTGGTTAGGTGCATGTGCATGCCTTGCTGCACAAAACGGTTGCAGCAAGCATCAAGTCGCCTCTGCCTGCAACAATGTTGCCATGCTTGGCAAGCTGCCATGTTGTTACTGCCTGCTGTCCTGCTGGCTGCCAATTGACCAATGATTTTTATGCATCTTGCTGACACAACATTGCGTGCTGCTGTTAATCTGCAGGTGATCCCATTGAGATTGGTGCAGCACTGCAGGTGTACTACGACTCAGCCAGCAGCAGCAGCAAGGCGCTGGCAGCCACTGCCACCAGCAGCGGCAGTGCTGCCATGCAGCCAATGCACCTCTTGGCTGCCAAGGTACGCCTGCAAAGCTGCTTTCCGTATGCAGAAGTGCACCATGATTGAGGGATCTAGCCCTTGCATTGACATTTGAATCCAATCAATCAATCAATCAATTACACGTTTTTCTAGCAAGAGAAAAACCCAAGCAGGGAGCCGCTCCCAAACCACCTTGAGTGATTCCTAACCGGTAGGTGCAAACCCACAAGCTAGGGCCAGATACGGCCACAACCATCAACGCACAAGCACTCGCCCGGCACGGCCTCTCATTCAATTCGAATCCACTGCAGATAATTCAGTTTCTTTCCGCCAGCTTGCCCATACTCACCAGACAAGCCCATACGACCAACAAACACTGTGCTGCCATCCTGCTTCCCTGCCGCAGTCCTTTGTTGGCCACTCTGAGCCAGGTGCAGGCCTCACAGGCATCCTCTACGCAGCACAGCAGGCAGCAACAGCAGCAGCCATCCCCATCCTGCACCTGCGCACACCCAACCCCCACGTCATCAGCGCCATCAGCAGCTCACTGCCACCATCAGCAAGCCCTGTCAGCATCTTGGCTATGCCACGAGTGGCGATGCCACTGCAGCATGTGCCCGCATCGTCTGTGGCCACACCAGAGCAGCCGCAGCTGTCACTGGGCGTGTCAGGGTTCGCGTTCCAAGGTGGGTGAAGCGGGTTGCACACTGGTTTTTGTCCAAAGCATGCACATAACCTAGGATATAATTCCAACAGAATTCGGCCGCTGCACTGAACATACGGAAGGTATATGCCGCATGTCTGCAACCCTGACATTGTGTTGCTGCTGTTGCTTGATTGCTGCAGGCACCAATGCGCATGCTATTGCGAGCGCCCTCCCCCTCTCCACTGGCGCAGCATCCCTATCTGGCACCAACCTAGGTGGCTGGACACCAGCAGCAGGATCAGCAAGCACATCTATCATGTGGCAGACTAGCAGGGTGTGGGTGCACCCAACACCCTGCGACCTCATCTCATCTGTGGTTAAGGCACAGGCCCAGCAAGGCACCCTGTTTGAGCTGCAGCTGTCAGCGGCACACATGGCACATTTGTGGGACCACCGTGTTGCTGGCAGGGCGCTGGTGCCTGGCGTCATGTTCATGGAGATGGCAGCGTGCTGCTTGGCGCAGGCGTGCTGCTTGGCGCAGGCGTGCTGCTTGGCGCAGACGTTGCTCATTAGCAACAGTGGCAGCAGTGCTGCCACAGCAGTTGCTGCATTGGCCGATGTCACCATACCTGCTCCGTGCCTGCTGCCAGACCCTGGGGGTGAAGCAGGCGGGCAGGTGGCGGTTGTGCTGCGGTGCTTGGTGCAGCAGCAGAGCGTCAGAATTGCTAGCAGCTCAGCAGCAGCAAGGCACAGGGTGCATTTGCAGGCGCAGCCAGCAGCAGTGCAGCAGCAGCATGAGCTGCCAGCTGCCAGCAGTGTACTATGCCAGGTTGTCAGGTCACTGCCTTCATTCCAAGCCGCCACAGCACGCAGCACAGCACAAGCTGCAGCAACAACAGCACCTGCTGCTGCGGCTGTAGCTACAGTTGACTGTAGTGCAGCTGCTGCAGCTGCCATCACAGGCTGTGCTGACTCAGCCCAGCTTGATGCTCTGCTGCAGCTAGCAGCAGTGTACAGAGGCATCCTGCAGCCAAATCTGGCTTCAGAGCTGCAAGTGCCAGCAGCAGCAGAGCTGTACCTAGCGCCAGCTGCTGCTGCTGGTGCCACCACTGGCAGCAGCATGCAGCTAGCTGCTGCAGCTGTAAGGCCTGGACTGTCAGCTGCCAGCATAACAGCAGACTTCAGCATGCAGGCAGCAGATGGTGGTGCTGATGCAGCAGCAGGAGTGCGGTGTAGCATTGTGGGCCTGCAGGCGAAGCGTGCGACAGCTGCAGTGCTGGTGCAGGAGGTTGGGGCGCCCGGTGCTGTAAGGAGGGCCATGGAGGAGCCAGAAGACATTGATGAGGTGAGAGCACATGGCATGCATTGTAAGGCATGTTTGAAAGAAAGGGCCGTTCTTTGTGCACGTGCCCTGCCTGTGGAAGCGCTGCCTGAAGACCTATTGGCTCACAGGTTCACCTACCATGTGCCGGCATGATGTAGACGATGTGCATTCATGTGGCATCTGCTGACAACGTGCAATGCTTTGCCGTGCCATTGCAGGACATGCATGCCCAGGCAGTGATGTACGAGGCAGTGCAGGTGGCAGACGAACCAGCAAATCTGGCAGCAGCAGCAGCAGCAGCCCCATGCTTGCTCAGCAGCAGCGGCAGTAGCTTTGCGGCTGCAGCAGCAGGTCTAGGTGTAGCCCAGCAGGCTGCAGCATTGGGCCTGCCCTGTTTGCAGCTTGACACACCTGCCAGCTTCAGCACTGGTCCATATGGTGCTGCAGCTGCTGAGTCAGGACTGCCAGGCCTTGCCAAGACACTCACAGCAGAGGCTGGAGTGTCGGTGCTGCAGCAGCAGCAGCAGCAGGACGAGGCTGCGTGCATTGCCCTGCTGACAGGCCTTGGCAAGGCACCACAGCCAACATTCAGTGAGCTGTATAGCAGGTGCGTTGACATGTCCTGTGAACATACCATAAGGTTCTAAAGCCGGGGTTCATCTTGTCTACTGCTGTGCTTTTCAGCTGCTGCCATGTGTGCATACATACAGACCCGCTAGACAATCAGCAACTGTGTGAACAGCTCCAACCCATCATAGCAAACGTGCGCCTTTGGCTGTGGTGCTGTTGCAGGTCTGGAGTGACCTTCAAGGAGGTGCTCATGCCGCAGCCACCAAGTGCATTCCTGCCAGGCGCCTACAGGTGTGTGCATTGCCTCAGCGCATGCAACATGCAATACAGCACACACGTATGCATACATGCTTGAAAGGGAGCCCCTACCAGCTGGCGTCGTGCAAGACACATATGATGTCAGCTGCCTAGCGCCTTGTCGCATTGTTCTGTTGCTGCAGCTTTGAGCCACGCCCACGAGGAGCAATGAGCAACCTCACGCCAGTCAGCAAGCCGGATGCAGCAGCGCTGTCCATTGGCAGCAGCATCTGCCCACCAGGTGCGTGCCCTACTACAGAGTACACGCAGCAGGGAATGCATGTAGCACTTGCAACACACTCTTACTTGCGCACCTCTAGGCTGAGGGTTGTCTGATTGTGCAAACTATGTTTATCACTCTTGGAGTGTTTTCTCACATAAAACCAGGCCTGGGCTGAGCCCAGGCCCGCCGCATAGGGCAGCGCCCAGAAGACTGTAGGGTGTTACACAGTTATTTCGTGCGCGTGAGCACAAACCCACTGCAAATCGGGCGTGACTCGACCCAATCCCAAGAGGACAGCAGCCAACTGCATGTCCCAGCAGTCAACAAGCGTAAAGGGCGAAAAGCAGGGCCCAGAGGCAACAGACAAGGGCAGGCAGCACGTGGTTTGAAACCACCCAACTCCCCACGTAGTGCGATGCACTTTTTCAAAATGCCGCCCCCAGGGAACCCAGAGAATGGGTGGCCAGGTCCTCCAGTTAGCCCTTGCCTGTGCACTGAAACCTCCACCCGTTATGATTCCTGCAATGACCCTGCAATGACCCTGCTGTGATGGCTTGCTCACCTACCAGCGAAGCACAAAGATTCACTTATACATGGACTCCTTCGCAATGCAGGCACTGTTCAGCTGTCAGTGAAGGCGGTGGGCATCAACTTCAGGGATGTGCTCAACGTGCTGGGCATGTACCCGGGAGACCCAGGAGCACCAGGCGGGGACTGTGCAGGCATCATCACTGCCCTGGGTGCTGATGCACCAGCTGGACATGCTGTTGGTCAACCTGTGTTTGGTTTGGCAGTTGGATCCCTCGGCACAGTTGCACAGTGCTCATCAAACACTGTGGCAGCAATGCCTTCCTGCCTGTCATACGAGGCAGCATCCAGCATGCCCACTGTGTTCATCACCGCCCAGCTGGCCATGGGGGCAGTGACAGGCGTGCAGCCAGGGGAGCGCGTGCTGGTGCATGCAGCTGCTGGCGGTGTTGGCCTGGCCGCACTGCAGGTGCTGCGCGTGCTGGGTGCTGTGCCAGTGGCCACTGCTGGCAGCCCCTCCAAGCGCAGCCTGCTGCGCTCCCTGGGTGTGGCCGCTGTGGTTGGCTCCCGTGACACCCAGTTTGTGGGTCCACTGGCATGCCTGGGCGGTGTTGATGTTGTGCTGAACAGCCTGACCTCCCCTGGCATGGTGGGCGGCAGCCTGTCAGTGTTGAGGCGTGGTGGGCGCTTTGTGGAGATTGGCAAGAGGGACATCTGGGCACCAGCAGCGGCAGCAGCAGAGCGGCCAGACGTTGCGTACAGCCTGCTTGCTGTGGACTTCCTGCCTGATGAAGGCGTGCAGAGTGCGCTGCAGCGTGTGGCAGCAGGTGTGGCAGCAGGCCAGCTGGCACCCATCCCAGTTGTCTGCCACGACTTGGCTTCAGCAGCAGCTGCTCTACGGCAGCTGTCTCAGGTAAGCACACATAGCATGCTTAGGACGCAATCGATATCTCACTGTTCTTGTTGCTCGACTTCCATTGCTTGCCACCTTATTGTGCCTTTGGTGTAATGCCACCTTATTGCCACCTTATTGTGCCTTATTGTGCCTTTGGTGTAATGCCACCTTATTGCCACCTTATTGTGCCTTATTGTGCTTTTGGTGTAAAGCTTAACAAGCAAACCAGTTGCTGTGGTATCACTCACTTTTTATGCTGCATGCTCTCTTGAATTTTCCATCAGGCGTCAGCAGTTGGCAAGGTGGTGGTGTCAGCGCCGCAGCTCACACCCCCAGAACTCCGCGCAGCAGGCTCCAGCCACACCTCCCCAGGCCACGTCATCATCACAGGAGGCCTTGGCGCACTCGGCCTACTGGTCGCATCTTGGCTAGCCAGCAGCCAAGGCGCCAAGCGCATCACTCTGGTCTCACGCACCGGCCGGCCAGCAGCCGGCAGCATGTCTGATGCATCGCAGCGTCAGCTAGCAGCGCTGCTGTCTGGTGCTGCAGTGGTTAGCGTTGTGGCTGCTGATGTGGCTGCTGCTGAGGATGCCAAGTTTGTGGCTGATGTGGGAGAGGAGAGGCTGCCGGTGCTGGGGCTGGTGCATGCCAGTGGTGTGCTGGACGATGCTGCGCTGAGGAACCAGAGCCTGAAGGGCCTCAGGAGGTAAGGGGAGTGAGAGGCACTGCAGATGTAACAGTGTTATGCCATACGTGCTGCACACGTTACATCAGGCTGGAGGTTGCAGCTGCAAGTCGAACAGTCGTGTATGTTGATCTGCGTCAATGCAGTGCGAGCACAGCTTGCATGCCGGCCAGCCATACGAGGACTTGCACGCATGCATTGCCCTACGCATGTTGCTTGTTTGTACCGCGCAGGGTATGGGGCCCCAAGGTGGCTGCACTGTCAGCCTGGCGCAGCAACACGCACCAGCACCCCCAGGCCTTCACCCTGCTGTTCAGCAGTGTTGCCAGCCTGCTGGGCTCTGCAGGCCAGGCCAACTATGCGGCAGCCAACGCCGCTCTGGACGCTGCAGCTGCAGCGGAGTATGCACGCGGCGTGGCTTCATGCAGTGTCCGATGGGGCGCTTGGGCAGGTATGGGGCTTGCTGGCCTTATTGACATTATTTGCTGAACTGCCTGTATTAATCTTGGACAGCTGTAGATGCACATGTGATCAGGAGGTCGTGGCATGCTGCAGCAGCTGTGCTTGGCAAACAATGTAATGTGGAGCTGCTGCTACAGCACACGTACCGTGATGAGTGGATTGCTCATGCCGCACTACTCGCTTCATTGTGTGCATGCCCACAGGTGCTGGCATGGCGTCTAGCGACATCGTCAAGGCCAAGATAGCCAGCCTAGGCATGGCACTGCTGCAGCCAGCAGCAGGCCTTGCAGCGCTAGAATGCCTGCTGGCTGCACCATCTCTAACATCAGGCCCTAGGCAGCTAGGGTCAAGCCCTGCAGTGGTTGACGTTGTGCCATTTAGGTGGCAGCGGCTGCTGTCCAGGTACCAGCAGCAGCAGATGCCAGAGCTGCTGGGTGCTATGGTGGACTGGACAGGCTTCCAGCAGCAGCAGCAGCCAGAGGTGGCAGCGGTGGGGCGTGTACGTCAGCAGCTGCCTTCAGCAAGGCCGGCTATGGCAGATGCGGCTGCTGCGGCTGCCGCACGGCAGCAGCTGCTGGAGACAGTGAAGGCAGCAGTCAGCGGTGTGGTCGGCAGGGAGGTGCGTTCAACATAGGGCTATGTCAGGGTCTAAATTGTCCTTATATGCCTTGGCAGGCAGGTGCTGCATGCTGTGACGCATGGTGGAAGCAAATAGAATGTTGCAGCTCCCAGTCTTGTACGACGTGGTCTGTCATCTTCACCTCATGTGCCCTCACCCCAACGTTCTCTTGTACGCTCTCCTCTGCAACCTTTCCCTCTTCTCCCGTGCAGGTGTCTCCTGACGAGCCGCTGATGGCTGCCGGGCTGGACTCGCTGGGCTCTGTGGAGCTGCGCAACACACTGGAGGGGGCCCTGGCCCTGGCGCTGCCGCCGACACTGGTGAGCGCGCTACAAGCACTGCGGTGTAGCAAAAGCACGTGACAGAAGTCCTAGGCAGCACAGCCATCATCTGCGTTACATCGATGTAGTTTGCAATACATGTATGCGATGTGACTGCAAGAGCGTGTGTGCGTAATAGCGCAGACAAGCAGCATATTTGTTCGGCTGCCGCTGCAGGTGTTTGACTTCCCAACAGCAGCAGCCATTGCAGACTATGCTGCTGCTAGGATGCCGTCCCACACAGCTCCAACAACAGAGGCAGCTACAGCAGCACGTACGCAACAGCAGCTCCCCATGCAGCCTGCTACATTTGATGCCAGCTTGTTTGGATTTGACGCAGACGTGGCAGCTGTCAGCTACGAGCAGCAGCAGCCGGCAGCACCCACAGCAGTGCGGTCACAGCAGGTGGTTGAAGCAGATGTTGCTGCCGCTGTGGCATCCGTGTTAGGCAGGACAGTCGACAGCGGTGCGGCACTCATGGCTGCTGGATTGGACTCACTGGGATCAGTAGAGCTGCACAATGTGCTGCAGGGCAGGTTTGCTGTGCCGCTGCCAGCTACACTGGCGATTGACTACCCGTCAGTTGAAGCAATGGCAGGCTACATCCACAGCAGGCTTGCTGCTGCAGCAGCAACAACAGCAGCAGCAGTAGCACGGCCAGCTGCTGTTTCATCCATGCGTGGTGTGCCTGCAGTAGCGCCAGGCACCAGGGGTGGAGTGCAGCAGGCCGCAGCAGTGTATGGTGCAGCGTTCCGCATGCCAGGCCTTGACGGTGTGATGCAGCAGCAGCAGCTCATGCAGGGAGTGGATGCCATCCAAGTGGTGCCAGTGGATAGGTGGGCTTGCAACTTGCTGTGCTTATCCGGCTTAGCAGCTGTGTGTGCTTTTGTTTGCGTTCTGCTTGCTGGATACATTGGCGCAGCCCGGCTTTGCACAGTGCAGCGTGCATGCATGGTGCCGTTTTAGTGGCACTGAAACGCGAACTGCACAACCTTGACCAGTGAGTTCTATGTGAGCAGGTTGTGATTCTTTCAACACCTGTCTGCCATACGTTGCTTGCAGGTGGACCCCTGAGACATACGCCACAATGTCAGGTGGCATGGTGCCACCTCGTTTTGGCAGCTTCGCTCCTGCCGCAGCTGCCTTTGACGCTGCGGCATTTGGCTTATCTGAAGCAGAGGCCACCAGCATTGACCCCCAGCAGCGTCTACTGATGGACCTGTACTTTGAAGCAGCAGCACCTGCAGTGTCTGCTGCTACAGCAGCAGCACCAGCAGGTCAAGCTTCAAGCACACTTGCAGCCAGGCAGGCAGTCGGTGTGTATGTCGGCATCTCAGCAGTGGACTATAACAAGCTGGCAAGCAGGTTGCAGCTGAGCCTAACTGCGTACAGCGCCACAGGCAGTTTGTCGCTGTCAGTTGCTGCTGGCCGCTTGTCATACAGCTTCGGGCTAAAGGGACCCTCCCTCGCGATAGATACAGCCTGTTCATCTTCGCTGGTGGCTGCGCATGCTGCGCTGTCAGGGCTGCGGCTGGGCCATTGCGCGTCTGCTGCTGTTGGTGGTGTCAACCTGCAGCTGATTCCTGACACGCCAGCGACCTTCCAGAAAGCAGGTGGGCTGCAGTGTGGGCAACCGGCAATGCACATGCTTGCAGGGAACCTTGCATTGTATGCAAGGCACCAATCAGGCACAAATTCTGCGTCATAGCTGCTTGCATACATGCCTGCACACTTGGCGGCTTATGCAAACTCAAACCCAGAGTTGATGCCGGACCTCTTGTGCTTGTTCTTTCTGCCTCTGTAGGAATGCTGTCACCAGAGGGAAGGTGCAAGACGCTGGATGCATCTGCCGACGGCTACGTGCGTGCTGAGGCAGCAGGCATCATCCTCTTGCAGGCCCTGGACTTGCAGCAGCCAGGCATAGCACCACTTGCTGTTCTTGCTGGCTCCTCAGTAAACCAGGACGGCCGCAGCAGCAGCCTGACAGCGCCCAATGGCCCTGCACAGCAGGAGCTGCTGCGGGTGGCGCTGGCAGATGCAGGCATGGTGCCTGATAGCCTAACAGGCCTGTCCATGCACGGCACTGGCACATCACTGGGTGCGACTCTACTGCTTATGGTAGCACGATATATGTTCAAGCTCAACTCATATACTGGTATCCACCCTTCCTGGTGTCTCAGTTTGGCAGTCAGCAGGTGTGCACGCTGCGTGCTGCTGCGTGCGCAAGTTGTTATCCATTAATCGGCGTTCACGTTCTGCAACATCAAACTCCGTTTCACGCAGGTGATCCTATCGAGGTTGGAGCATTCACAGAGGTATTCTCAGCGCACGCAGCCACAGCAGCCGGCAGCGTACCCCGCCCTTTCAAGCTGTCATCAAGCAAGGCCTCATTCGGCCATGCTGAGCCAGGTGCTGGAATTGTCGGCATCTTTCACACCCTGTTTGCACAGCAGCAGCAGGCGCAGCTGCCCATCATGCACCTGCGGGAGCTCAACCCGCTGGTTGGCAGCGTGCTTGAGGCGGCAGCGGCTGTGAATGCACAGCGGCTGCGTGCATTCCATATGCCGCGCCAGGCAGGGCCGGCAGTGCTCGGCGCAGGGCAGATGGGAGATGCTGCTGGCTTCAGGACTGGCATCAGTGCATTCGCATTCCAAGGTGAAGCTTGCAGGGTATTTAAGCCTTGCATTCCAAGGTGAAGCTCGCAGGGTATTTAAGCCTTGCATTCCAAGGTGAAGCTCGCAGGGTATTTAAGCCTTGCATTCCAAGGTGAAGCTCGCAGGGTATTTAAGCCTTGCATTCCAAGGTGAAGCTCGCAGGGTATTTTAGCCTTGCATTCCAAGGTGAAGCTCGCAGGGTATTCCTGCATTCCAAGGTGATGCCAGGGCATTTAAGCCTGCATTCCAAGGTGATGTCGCAGGATATTTAAGCCTTGCATTCCAAGGTGATGCTCGCAGGGTATTGCCTTGCATTCCAAGGTGATGCCTGCAGGGTATTTAAGCCTTGCATTCCATAAGTGAAGCTCGCGGGTATTTAAGCCTTGCATTCCAAGGTGATGCTCGCAGGGTATTTAAACCTTGCATTCCAAGGTGATGCTCGCAGGGTATTTAAACCTTGCATTCCAAGGTGATGCTCGCAGGGTATTTAAGCCTTGCATTCCAAGGTGATGCTCGCAGGGTATTTAAGCCTTGCATTCCAAGGTGAAGCTCGCAGGGTATTTAAGCCTTGCATTCCAAGGTGACACTCGCAGGTGCTGGTGTATATGGCAGGGTATTTAAGCCTTGCAAGGTGCTGGTGTATATGGCAATTGCTGGTGGTTTCTTTGGTAGCATGAAATGCTGTCGACTGCGGAGGTCCTGCATGAACAGAGAAGCGATTGAGGGTGCCTTGCAGCTTGACGAATAGTTGCTGCGTTCCATCATGCTCCTCTCAAAGTACCTCTGCATCATGTCGTGTCACGCCGCTGTGCAGGCACCAATGCACACATCATCCTGAAGTCCTCAAGCAGCAAGCTGGCACCAGCAGCCAGCACATCACCAGCAACAGCAGCTGCAACTTCCTGGCAAAAGACCAGGCTATTCCCCACCCCTCCAACCAACAGGATGCTAGGAAGCTTCACTAGGCCGGAAGCTGCAGCGTCAGCAGCATTTGAAGTGCAGCTGAGCTCATCACTTCTGTCCTTCCTGTGGGACCATCAGGTGGCAGGCAGTGTGGTGTTCCCTGGCGCTGGTTATGTTGAGATGGCAGCAGCATCACTGTCAGCCCTGGCAGCTCAAAGCACGGGCACACTAGCTCTGGCTGCAGTTTCCATTCCATCCCCGCTTGTGCTGCCAGCACATCTAGTTGAACAGGGTGCAGCAGGCGTGCTGCCGTCACTGGTGTGTGAGGTCAGCGCAGCGACAGGGCGGCTGTTCATCAGATCTGTGAATGCTGGCACCAAGCTGCTGCACATGACATGCACAGCAGCTACAGTGCAGCTAGGAAGCCAGCCAGCCATCACAGCAGCAGCACCATCGGTTGCATCAAAATTGTCGCTGCTACACCAGCTCATCCCTGGCATTGCAGCAGCATCAGCAGCAGTAAGTGCAGCATCAGCCACCCAGCACCCAACAGTAGCAGCAATCACAGCGCCTACAGAAGCAGCGGACGGCCTCATCCTACATCCTGCAAGCCTCGACAGCTGCCTGCAGCTTGGCGCTGTGCCAACAGACACATCAGCTGGTGTGGTGCTCCGAGTGCCAGCTGGCATCGACCTTGTCAGCCTGCCTTCTGCTATAGCAGACAGTGCAGCAGCAGAGGCAGCCATTGGCAGCCGTTGGGCTACTATGAAGCCTAAGTCTGGCGGTGCTGGACTGCCAGCTTGTTCTATGCTGCTAGACTACAGCATTGCAGAGAACAACGGTGGTGGTGTGTGCTGCAGTGTGTCTGGCTTGTTGGCCAAGCAGACGACACAGCAGGCCTTGGCAGCAGCAGCGGCAGCTGCGAGTGCCGCAGCAGGTGCAGCAATGCCTGTGGCACGGCCTGCGGCTACTGCTGCAGCTGCAGGCGCAGCTGCTGCTGAAGCAGAGAGGGAGCAGGCACAGCAGGAAATGCTGTACAGCATGACTTGGGCAGCTGATGAGCCATGGACAGCAGATGACAGTTTGACTGTTACATCAGAGGCAGGCAGCAGCTTTGCGCTTGCAGCACATGCAGGTGTATCAGTTGCTGCAGCAGTCGCTCAGGCATGTGCGGCACTATCAGTCCTGCAAGTTGCAGCCGCAGATGCTCCTGATGCAGTGCGTCTGCAGCTCCCAGGGACAGCTGGTGCCCTGCTAGGCTCTGCGGCAACAAGCGGCGACGCATCTGGACAGCTGCTTGGGATGGCTAAGTCAGCAGCACTTGAGCTGCCAGCAACAGCCTTCGAAGTGGTTATGCCAGATGCAGCTAGCATTCAACGTAACCAGCCGCCAGCCAGCATTCAGCTGCTGCAGCAGCCAGTCACAACAGCAGTTGGTGGCAGCTATGGGATGGAGGTGACAGCAGGAGCTAGCTTCAAGCCAACACTAGTGCGCAGCACTGGCAGCAGTGAGGTAGCTAGCAGGCCGTTGCAGTTGGTGCCTGAGCCGCGTGGTGCGTTCAGCAGCCTGGTGCCGCGCGCTGTGCAGCTGCAGGGGCTGCCAGCAGGGCAGGTGGGGGTGAGGGTGGCAGCAGTGGGCATCAACTTCAGGGATGTGCTCAACGTGCTGGGCATGTACCCGGGAGACCCAGGAGCACCAGGCAGCGATGTGGCAGGAGTAGTGGTCAGCGCCAGCAGCAGCAGCAGGCTGCAGCCAGGACAGGCAGTGTTTGGGCTGACAGTGGGTGCACTGGGCACAGCAGTCACTTGCCCAGAGCAAACAGTTGTGGCGATGCCCCCCTGCCTGTCATACGAGGCAGCCTCCAGCATGCCCACTGTGTTCATCACCGCCCAGCTGGCCATGGGGGCAGTGACAGGCGTGCAGCCAGGGGAGCGCGTGCTGGTGCATGCAGCTGCTGGCGGTGTTGGCCTGGCCGCACTGCAGGTGCTGCGCATGCTGGGTGCTGTGCCAGTGGCCACTGCTGGCAGCCCCTCCAAGCGCAGCCTGCTGCGCTCCCTGGGTGTGGCCGCTGTGGTTGGCTCCCGTGACACCCAGTTTGTGGGTCCACTGGCATGCCTGGGCGGTGTTGATGTTGTGCTGAACAGCCTGACCTCCCCTGGCATGGTGGGCAGCAGCCTGTCAGTGCTGAGGCGTGGTGGGCGCTTTGTGGAGATCGGCAAGAGGGACATCTGGGCACCAGCAGCGGCAGCAGCAGAGCGGCCAGACGGTGCGTACAGCCTGCTTGCTGTGGACTTCCTGCCTGATGAAGGCGTGCAGAGTGCGCTGCAGCGTGTGGCAGCAGGTGTAGCAGCAGGCCAGCTGGCGCCACTGCCAACTGTCAGCTACAGCTTCGGTGCTGCAGCAGCAGCGCTGCGTCATATGAGCCAAGCGCGACACATTGGCAAGGTGGTGGTCAGCAACAGCCAGTCCAGCCAGCCCTGCTATGCAGTTGGCCGTGTGCTTGTGTCGGGTGGCTTGGGTGCACTAGGCTCTCTAGTAGCACAGTGGTTGGCAGGCAACAATGTGCGGCAGTTGCACTTGCTGGGCAGGTCAGGCAAGCTGCAGGCAGGCTCTGGCATCGAGCAGCTGTTGAGCAACAGCTGCAGCCAGGTGATCGTGAGCCAGTGTGATGCTGGGTTGACTGAGGACCTGGCAGCAATGCTGAGCAGCAGCAGCCAGCTGCTGCCTGTGGAGGTGATCATTCATGCTGGTGGTGTGTTGGCAGATGCTACGCTGCAACAACAGAAGCTGCACAGTGTGCGGCAGGTGTCAGCTGCTAAGCTATCACCTGTAGCTGCCTTCAACGCGGTCAGTCAGCAGCAGCCAGTGCGCAGCATTGTGCACTTCAGCAGTGTTGCCAGCCTGCTAGGCTCTCCTGGCCAGGCCAACTATGCAGCAGCCAATGCAGGGCTGGACACTGCAGCTGGTGCTGCACAGCTGTCAGGCATCCCTGCTGTGTCTGTGCAGTGGGGCGCCTGGGCTGGTGGCGGCATGGCTGCTGCTGATGCGCAGACTGCTGCGCGTGTTGAGCGCATGGGCATGAGCCTCATCAGCCCAGCAGCAGGACTGGCGGCACTGGAGACAGCTGTGTCTGGTGTCACCAGCAGCATCAGCATTGCTCCATCAGCAATAGCGGCTGTGCCATTCATGTGGAGGCAGTTTGTACAGCGTCAGCTGCAGCGTGGGGCTGACATCAGCATGTTTGAAGAGTTCACTGCAGGCCTAACAGCAGCTGGACAAGCAGCAGCAGCAGCAGGGCCAGCAGAGGAGCAGCAGGCTGTGTCACTGGATGCTGTGAAGGCTGCAGTGCACAGCTCAGTGCAGGAAGTGCTTGGCAGTACAGTTGCTGACGATCAGCCGCTGATGGCTGCAGGCTTGGATTCCCTTGGATCAGTTGTGAGACACTCACAGCTGCTTCACTCTGTCCCCCTCTCTCCGCCCCCTTCTCTCTCTGTAGCTCTGTGTGTGTCCCTCTCTCTCTCTGTGTCTCTCTGTCCCCCCCTTTGCAAGCACTGTAAGCTATCACTGCAGAGTTGATGCACACTGCTTCATGCTCATGCATCCTACTACTGCATGTGGAACTGCAACTCAACCACAGCCATACTCAGCATCGGCGGTCACCCAGCCTAACCCCACTCATCTATGTTTTGCTGTTTGCCGCTGCAGGAGCTGCACAACACGCTTGAGTCCAGGCTGGGCCTCAGGCTGCCCCCCACTGTCATCTTCGACTTCCCAACAGTTTCAGCCATTACAGGCTTTGTGGGCACTAAGCTGGCAGCACAGACCAGACCACCAGCAGCAGCAGCACAGCAGCGGGCAAGGCCAGCAGTTCTTTCTGCAGCTCTGCTACCTGTTGGGCCGCTGCAGCAGCTGCCAACAGCAGCAGCTGTCCCAATAGAGGCACTGGCAGTTGTTGGCGTTGCTTGCAGGCTGCCGCAGGATGTCAAGCTCGCTGTCAATCTGGCACAGATTGACACTGTCAGTAGGGTTCCATACAACTGCTGGGACCTAGCATTTGCAAGCGAGCTTGCTGGGGAGCAGCAGACAAGCTTTGGCAGCTTTGTGCCAGGCGTTGATGGGTTTGATGCAGCAGCGTTTGGCTTGCCAGAGGCAGAAACTGTGCTTCTTGACCCTCAGCAGCGGCTGCTGATGGAGCTGGCCTGGGAGCTGCTGGCTGGCACAGCAGCACTGGGCAGGGCTAGCAGCAACGGGGGGTCAGCTGCAGATGCGGCAGCTTACAGGGCAGGGTGTGGCGCGTTTGTTGTGGTGTCGTCTAGGGACTACTTCACACTGGGAAAGCAGTACTCCCAGGTAAAGCATCAAGCAAAAAGCATCAAGCAAAAAGCATCAAGCAAAAAGCATCAAGCAAAAAGCATCAAGCAAAAAGCATGCTGGCTCCCACTCCAACACCCTGTCTGCCTAGCTGCTAATCACAACGTGTGCTATTGTGGTTTGATGGGACTGTGTGCGCTGTTTATGCTGACACATGCTGTGCCTGCACTTGGTATGCTGAATCCATCTGGCACCTTTGCCTGACCTCTGTATCGCTGCCTTGTGTGCTCCCTATCTGCAGGCCGTCACTGCCTACAGTGCAACCGCCACCACCCTGTCAGTGATATCTGGCAGGCTCAGCTACAGCTTTGCTCTGTCAGGGCCTGCCGTGTCTGTTGACACCGCCTGCTCATCCTCACTGGTGGCGGCACATGGCGCGGCCAATGCGATGCGTCTGGGCCAGGCAACAGCAGCGCTGGTTGGTGGCGTCAACCTGACCCTGTCACCAGACACGCCAGCCATGTTCACACGCGCAGGTAAAATAAGGGTCAATCAGTGTTGAAGATCAAACGATGCGCTGTGTGTCTGCTTGAGCATATTGACAGCATGTGCTGCGGCTTCTGGAATCCCAGCAAGGTTAGGGTAGTGAACTTGTGCATCTGCAGCAGACACAGTGAGTGCGCATGCTGACTACGGCTGCTTCTTAGTGTCTGTGTTGCAGGCATGCTGTCACCAGAGGGCAGGTGCAAGACGCTGGATGCATCTGCCGACGGCTACGTGCGTGCTGAGGCAGTCGGCGGCCTGATGCTAGAGCACATGCGCAGCAGTGGCTCGCAGCAGGTGCTGGCGGTCTTTGCTGGCTCAGCAGTCAACCAGGATGGCCGCAGCAGCAGCCTGACAGCACCCAATGGCCCGGCCCAGCAGCAGGTGCTGCGTGCAGCACTGACAGACGGGGGGCTGGTGCCTGATGATTTGTCTGGCCTGTCCATGCATGGCACAGGAACACCTCTTGGTGAGTGGCTGCTGTTCGATTGCTACGCTGTGTGGCTTTTCCTCTTCATAAGGTGTACTTGATTAGCCATGTGATCTCAAGCAGTGTTGCGCCAACCTGCACTGTATGTGCTGTGCCTTGCAAGTTTGCTCAACAGCACACCCCGCCAATCAAGTGAACAGCTCCCTGAGTAACTGTCATGTCATACGTCTATGCCTGCAGGTGATCCTATCGAGATTGGTGCTGCAGCTGAGGTGCTAGTGGCCTCCCCAGCAGCAGCAGCAGCAGCCCAGCAGCGCCCTCAGCCACTTGTCTTGCTGTCAAGCAAGGCTGCATTCGGCCACTCTGAGCCAGGAGCAGGTGTCGTTGGCCTTGTCTATGCCATGGCAGCCATGCAGCAGAGCGCAGTGCTGCCAATCAGCCATTTGCGGAACCTCAACCCTATGGTGGGCATCACAGTTGAAGCAGCTGAGGGTCCTGACAGTAGATCTTGGGTTATGCCTAGAATTGCAGCCGGCTGGGCAGAGGCAGCAGCTACAGCAAGCAAGGTGGTAGGTACCAGCGGGTTCGCCTACCAGGGCACCAATGCACATGCTATCCTGCGCAGTGCCAGCAACACTCCCAGCAAGGCAGCAGCAGCAGCAGAGGTTAGCCTGCCATGGCAGCACCAGCGCTTCTGGATGCTGCCGCAGTTGTCACTGTTAGCACAGAAGGCAAGGCTACAGTGGAACCGCTCTGGCAGGCCGCTGGTATTCCAGAGCAAGCTGTCACACCCGTTGCTGGCAATGCTGTGGGATCACCAGGTGTCTGGTCAGGTGCTGCTGCCTGGGGCAGCTATGCTAGAGGCAGCTACAGCAGCTGGAGTAGCAGTAGCAGCGCCAGCTTTGGCGTCAGGTGGTAACCGGCAGCTGTTGCTTGCTGGGGTGGCGATCCACGCACCTTGTGTGCTGCCAAGGTTCCAGGCAATGGCTGCTGTAGCTGAGTTTGTGACGCTGCAGTGTGAGGTGGGCACTAGCACAGGTGCATTGCAGCTGTCCTCAACAAGAGCTGCAGGCGCACGCCAAGTGCACCTCAGCGCCAGGTTCAGCACATGTGCAGCACAACAGCAGCCACAGCAGAAGAACGAGAAGGAGTCCAGCACTTTACAAGCAGTACCCTGGCTGCAGCAGCTGCTGGCTGCTGCCGCTGCAAAGCAGGTGAGCAGAGCAGAGCCTGGCGTTGCAGCATCAGCGTGCAGCGATCTCGAGCCAACTACCACAGATGGGTTCATCCTGCAGCCCGCACTGCTAGACAATGCATTCCAGCTGTCTGTGGCTGCAGCAGTAGCGCAGCCAGGCGCACACAGTGGCAGGCTACTGGTTCCTGCTGCTTTTGATGCATTAGTAGTTTCACCACGCCAGCAGATGCGCTTGGAACCCTGCGTGCCATCAGGGTATGCGGCAACAGTTTCTGCTCGCTTGGCAGCAACTGGCAGGAGCAGCCGCACAAACCTGCAGGTGTGGAGCGACGCAGCTCACCCTGTGTGTGTTGTGAGCAGCCTAGTGGCTAAAGAGCTGACACTAGCGGCAACAGCAGCACCAGCAGCAGCAGCACTGAAGCCTGCAGCAGCCGCAGTAGAGGAGCACGGCATGCTGTACACTGTTGCACATGTGGCGTCGCACCCCGCAGACATCAGCAGCATGCAGCTCCCCAGCAGTCAGCAAGGTGTTGCAGTTCAGCACCAGCAGCCTGCATCATCAGACATGTTTGCCGCAGCCCTTGCTGCTGTGCAAAGCAGCTTAGCTACTGGCGGCAGCAGTGCAGTGGCAGTACAGGCAGTGCTAGCAGCAGAGACAGCAGCTTCTGGTTGCAGCCCTGCAGTCGGCAGCAGCAGTGCAGCAGGGTTAGAAGGCCTCTTGAGGGCTTTGGGTCAGGAAGCAGGCAGTTGGAAGGTTGGCTTTGCAGAAACAGATGCCACTTCTGATCCAGCAGCTATCAGCTTCGCAGTTGGTGACAATGCGGCTACAGTTGAAGGGCCGTATGGCTGCAGCATCAGCTCAAGTGTGCATTACGCAGCACAGCTGGTGCCTGCAGCTTTCCCTGCTGCAGGTGGGCCTCATAACCTAGTGCCTGAGCCGCGTGGTGCGTACAGCAGCCTGGTGGCGCGCGCTGTGCAGCTGCAGGGGCTGCCAGCAGGGCAGGTGGGGGTGAGGGTGGCAGCAGTGGGCATCAACTTCAGGGATGTGCTCAACGTGCTGGGCATGTACCCGGGAGACCCAGGAGCACCAGGCAGCGATGTGGCAGGAGTAGTGGTCAGCGCCAGCAGCAGCAGCAGGCTGCAGCCAGGACAGGCAGTGTTTGGGCTGACAGTGGGTGCACTGGGCACAGCAGTCACTTGCCCAGAGCAAACAGTTGTGGCAATGCCCCCCTGCCTGTCATACGAGGCAGCCTCCAGCATGCCCACTGTGTTCATCACCGCCCAGCTGGCCATGGGGGCAGTGACAGGCGTGCAGCCAGGGGAGCGCGTGCTGGTGCATGCAGCTGCTGGCGGTGTTGGCCTGGCCGCACTGCAGGTGCTGCGCATGCTGGGTGCTGTGCCAGTGGCCACTGCTGGCAGCCCCTCCAAGCGCAGCCTGCTGCGCTCCCTGGGTGTGGCCGCTGTGGTTGGCTCCCGTGACACCCAGTTTGTGGGTCCACTGGCGCGCCTGGGTGGTGTTGATGTTGTGCTGAACAGCCTGACCTCGCCTGGCATGGTGGGCGGCAGCCTGTCAGTGTTGAGGCGTGGTGGGCGCTTTGTGGAGATCGGCAAGAGGGACATCTGGGCACCAGCAGCGGCAGCAGCAGAGCGGCCAGACGGTGCGTACAGCCTGCTTGCTGTGGACTTCCTGCCTGATGAAGGCGTGCAGAGTGCGCTGCAGCGTGTGGCAGCAGGTGTAGCAGCAGGCCAGCTGGCGCCACTGCCAACTGTCAGCTACAGCCTTGCAGCTGCAGCAGCAGCGCTGCGTCATATGAGCCAAGCGCGACACATTGGCAAGGTGGTGGTCAGCACAGCAGCAGCAGCAGCTAGCTATAGTTCCACTAGCCAGCCTCAGCTGTCATTCAGGCAGGAGCTGACAAGTGGTGCAGCGGTTGTTACGGGCGGCCTGGGTGCATTAGGTGTGCTGGTGTCCCGCTGGCTAGCACAGCAAGGCATATCTCAGCTGATCTTGTTGAGCCGGACTGGCAAGCTGTCAGTGCAGCAGCACCAGCAGCTGCACGACCTGATCCAGCTCATCCCATCAGTTGAGGTGACAGCTAGGCAGGCTGATATCAGCATGTCAGCTGACGCAGCGGATGTGTTTGCTCCCGGCAGGGACAGCAGGCCAGTGCTGCTAGTAATGCATGCTGGTGGTGTGCTAGATGACAGGCTGATTGCCAACCAGACACTGGAGTCAGGCAGAAGGGTAATGGCTCCCAAGCTGGCTACACTGCAGGGTTGGATGCAATCCATGCAGCAGCAGCCAGCAGCAGCACAAGTTTTCTTCAGCAGCGTTGCCAGCCTGCTGGGCTCACCAGGCCAGGCCAACTATGCAGCAGCCAATGCAGGGCTGGACACTGCAGCTGGTGCTGCACAGCTGTCAGGCATCCCTGCTGTGTCTGTGCAGTGGGGTGCGTGGGCTGGTGGCGGCATGGCTGCTGCTGATGCGCAGACTGCTGCGCGTGTTGAGCGCATGGGCATGAGCCTCATCAGCCCAGCAGCGGGACTGGCGGCACTGGAGGGAGTGCTGGCTGCGACATCTGTTGGGGCATCAGCAGGCAATGCAGCAGTAGTGGCAGCTATTCCATTCAAGTGGCAGCGCATGCTGCAGCGGCTGGGCCAGCCAACTCCTGCATTCTTTGTGCAGTTTGCAGCTGAGAGGGCAGCAGAGCAGCCAGCAGTGGGTGCAGTACCAGGCAGGCGCCGCACGAGGCGCGTAGTGCAGCAGCAGCAGCAGCAGCCAGCACAGCAGCCGCGTTTGCTGGAGCAGGTGCAGTCAACCATCGTGTCAATCCTAGGCCGTGAGGTGAGAGCTTGGCGTGCAACAGCGCTGCAGCGAGCAGCCAGACTGCATAGTGATGTGTGCGTGTGTGCATGCATGTGGGTGAACTAGCACCTAGCTGGTGGGTGTGATCGTGTTGTTTCGTACCTTCGGCACTGCTTGCTGGAATCAATCAGCACAGACCTTTTTATCCCGGGTTTTACCCATATGACCCCTCACCTCGTGTTAACCACTCCTGTCACAACCGCTTCTTCAACCTTGCCTTCTCCCCGCGCAGGTCCTCCCTGACGAGCCGCTGATGGCTGCCGGGCTGGACTCGCTGGGCTCTGTGGAGCTGCGCAACACACTGGAGGGGGCCCTGGCCCTGGCGCTGCCCCCGACACTGGTGAGTGAGGCACAAGGTGGCAGGCACGATCTACATGACAATTTTGTAACGAGCTAGGCGGTTACACCTGCTTGCTTGGATGTTGCCTTGCTCCAGCATGCATGCATGTAACGGCTAGCACGACATGTTACGTGTTTATGACTGTCGCAATGCTGACCCTGCTCCGTCTACAGGTATTTGACTTCCCTACAGCTGCAGCTATTGCAGAGTATGTAGCCACCAAGCTGCCAGCAGCTGCCGCAGCAGTCTTAGAAGTCAGTGAAGAAGAAGAGGAGGCAGGCGCTTGGGAGCCAGCAGTGCATGCTGGTGGCTTCACGCCAGCATACGGCATGACAGGCGCTGCAGCTCCAGCTGTGACACTGGCAGTGACAGCCTTCACCAGCAGAGTGGCTCGTGACATCTGGTCTGAGGGCTTCTCTGCTGATGCTGTTACAGCTGTCCCACTTGAGCGGTGGGATCCAGAGGGAGCATGGGCGTCATCTTTGCTAGATACTCCAGGGGCTGGAGCCGCATCATCTAAGCCAAACAGTGTGCGGTTTGGTGTGTTTTTGCCGCCTGACATGGCAGCTGCGTTTGATGCAGCTGCACTAGGTATGTCAGCTGCTGAGGCGGTTCTGATGGACCCACAGCAGCGACTGCTGATGGAGGTGTTCGCTGAAGCACTCAGCAGCAGCAGCAGCAGGGGTGTCAGCGCTGCTGGGCCGACTGGTGTGTATGTTGGTGTCTCCAGCATGGACTATCAGAAGCTGGCGGCACGCTACGTGGCAGGAGTGACGGTGTACAGTGCAACAGGTGCGGCGTGGATGTCAGCTGCACCTCTGCACAGCATAAACAGCATTCTCCGGGTGCACGCTTGAGTCAAAAAGGGCCCTGTGTACGGCGGGTCATGCATGCATACATAGCAGTTTCTGCTAGCTTTGGGACTTTGCTCATGATCAAGCTATGTATGTAATGTGATGCTCTGCTGTTACTGCTGCAGGTGTGAGTCTGTCTGTGGCGGCTGGCAGGCTGTCGTACGCCTTTGGACTGAAGGGGCCCTCCCTGGCCATTGACACAGCCTGCTCATCCTCCCTGGTGGCAGCACACACTGCAGCGCTGAGCCTCAAATCTGGGGCCATTGCAAGTGCTGCTGCAGCAGGCGCCAACCTGACACTCACACCCGACACACCAGCCATGTTCACTCGAGCTGGTGAGCAATTAAAGCACTGCAGATATGTCATGTGGCTTGGCATCTTGCCTGTTTACACAACCATTTCTGCATCTCCCTTGTAAGCTGTGCCTGTTTGGGTTTTCATGATCACAGCATGGGTGATGCTGCATAGGTAGAAGGCGCACCGTGTACATGACTTGCACTTGACTCATGCCGTTTTCAACTCGCATTCCGCAGGCATGCTGTCGCCAGAGGGCAGGTGCAAGACGCTGGATGCATCTGCTGACGGCTACGTGCGTGCTGAGGCAGTTGGCGCAATCATGATAGAGGCCTGGGCAGGCAGCAGCGGCACTGGCAGCAGCAGCAGCACCACACGGCAGCCTCTGGCCATCTTTGCTGGCTCCTCAGTTAACCAGGATGGCCGCAGCAGCAGCCTGACAGCACCCAACGGCCCTGCACAACAGGAGGTGCTGCGCGCAGCACTGACAGATGCATGCATGACACCAGCATACATGTCAGGCCTGTCCATGCATGGCACAGGCACCCCACTTGGTAAGTTCGATTACTGCGTGTATAGGCAATGACCCTTCACTGCACCTGCGTACGTATGTACACAAACTTCCTGCAAGATGGCGTCCGCGTGTGCGTACCCTCTGCCATGGTGGTTCTCACGACACTGGCTGTATGCTGCTGTCACAACTGCTGCAGGTGACCCAATTGAGATCGGTGCAGCAGCAGAGGTGCTGATGCCAGCTGTCACCATGCCCGGCCTCAACTGCCTGCCCTTGGCCCTTGCCAGCAGCAAGTCCTTCCTGGGTCACAGCGAGCCAGCAGCTGGCATTGTTGGCATGCTGCATGCTACCCAGATGCTGGGCCATGCAATGCTGCCGCCCATCGCACATCTGGTGCAGCTCAACCCCTACGTGGAGGCAGCAGTAGCAGTCACCAAGAGACAGTGGAGCATGCCTCGGCAAACCGCTGGCCTTGTGGCCGTGGCAGCGTCAGCTGCTATGTCGCCCGAGCAGCAAGCACTGCGCAACATCGGCACGTCTGCTTTTGCTTTTCAAGGTGAGCTGCCGCCTAAGCCGTATACATGACAACTTACAGCCTTTACTTATGTTTTACATTGTCTTGTTGCCTTATGTGTCATCGATCCAGTGCGAGCCTCCGAGACAGAGTGCGACTCCCCGAGATAGCACGAGTCGTACTGTACAGGCATCCTGTAGAACAGCATATGTTTTTGAAGAGCACACAGCTGATCTGTCGCGCTTTTTCTTGTCTATCTGCAGGAACTAATGCGCACGTGATCCTTCAACAAGTCAGCAGCAGTGCACCACTGGCTGCCACTTCAACAGCAGCACCCAACCTGTCATGGCAGCGCCAGCAGCTGTGGTTGCTGCCGCGCAGCTATGCCTTGATTGGTAGTGTGTCTAGTGTTTCCAAGGGCATCACCGCGTATGCAACACAGCTGGCAGCACCCAGTCTTGCCTTCCTGTGGCAGCACAAAGTCAGCAGCCGCAGCATCATGCCAGCAGCTGGCTTCCTCGAAGCAGCTGCAGCAGCAATCAAAACGCAGCTGCTGTCGGAGCCACTGCAGCTGCAGCAGCAGCTGATTGAATCACTGCTGCTGCTAGATGTTGCAGTGTCGTCGCCACTGCTGCTGTCACAGTGGCAGGATGGCATCACTCTGCTGGTGCAAGTTGATGTCGCAGCAGGACGAGCGCAGGTTGCCTCACTAAGCAGCAGTAGCAGCACCAAGCCAAAACAGCATCTGTCAGCACGCGTAGGCGCAGCAGTTACACAGCATCTGTCAGCAAGCGCAGGCGCAGCAGTTGCACAGGAGCAACCACAGGCGCCTGTGGTGGCATCGCCACTGACAGCTAGTGCTGCAGCTCTTCTGCAGCTAGTGCCTGGCTTGAGGGCCCTGGCAGCTGCAGCAGCAGTTGCCACAGCCATCCCAGCATCTTCCGCAGCAGCACTAGATGCAGCCTATGCACCAGCCGCAGCAGATCACCTGCTGCATCCAGCACTGCTTGACTGTGCGTTGCAGCTGGCACTTGCAGACCCTCAGCAGCAGCAGCAAGGTGGCAGTGCAGCAGTAGATGTGAAGGTGCCTGCAGCAATGCAGGCATTCCAGGTGCCTGTGAGCACTACTAGCAGCTGCATGGCTTGGGCTGCTGCAGTCACAACACCTGGCACAGAGTCTACTAGCAGCTACTGGCTGGTTGATGCGAATGGCAGCATGGCAGGCAGCATAACAGGCCTCGTGGCGAAACCCATTGCTAGGCAGGCTGCGCCCATCGCTGCTGCAGCGCCAGCGGCCGCAGCAGCAGCTAGGCCAGAGGCCAGCTGCCCTCTGTACGAAGTGGCCTACCAAGCAGACGCCCCAGACGCTGCTGTGGTTAGCGCAGATGTACAGCTACAGCTCAACAGCCAGATCAGTCCAGCTGTAGGTACAGCGTCAGCAATAGCTGTACTGCAGGCTGGGCTTGCGGCTGGCTTAGGATTTCCAGCTAGCATGCTGTCAGTTGCAGGTCACAGCGGCACAGCACTTGCAGGCAGCAGGGGGCCGACAGTGAGCCCCGGAAGCTCTAACACGGCTGGTAGCATGCTGTGGGGAATGATGCGTGCAGCAGTGACAGAGACAGGCCAGCACCTGCAGCAGTTGCAAGATGCAACAGGATATGCTGCTGACAAGAGTGTAGCAGCAGACAGTTTGACGGTGATGGGTTACCAGGCTGAGCTGGGCAGCAGTGCAGCAACTGCAGCGGGTCTGTATGGCAGCATTGGCAGCTCAGGCAGTGCTTACAGCGCCAGGCTGCTAGAGGTGGCACCATCAGCCACACCTGCTGGTGCGCAGCTGCTGCAGTTGGTGCCGGAGCCGCGTGGTGCGTTCAGCAGCCTGGTGCCGCGCGCTGTGCAGCTGCAGGGGCTGCCAGCAGGGCAGGTGGGGGTGAGGGTGGCAGCAGTGGGCATCAACTTCAGGGATGTGCTCAACGTGCTGGGCATGTACCCGGGAGACCCAGGAGCACCAGGCAGCGATGTGGCAGGAGTAGTGGTCAGCGCCAGCAGCAGCAGCAGGCTGCAGCCAGGACAGGCAGTGTTTGGGCTGACAGTGGGTGCACTGGGCACAGCAGTCACTTGCCCAGAGCAAACAGTTGTGGCAATGCCCCCCTGCCTGTCATACGAGGCAGCCTCCAGCATGCCCACTGTGTTCATCACCGCCCAGCTGGCCATGGGGGCAGTGACAGGCGTGCAGCCAGGGGAGCGCGTGCTGGTGCATGCAGCTGCTGGCGGTGTTGGCCTGGCCGCACTGCAGGTGCTGCGCGTGCTGGGTGCTGTGCCAGTGGCCACTGCTGGCAGCCCCTCCAAGCGCAGCCTGCTGCGCTCCCTGGGTGTGGCCGCTGTGGTTGGCTCCCGTGACACCCAGTTTGTGGGTCCACTGGCGCGCCTGGGTGGTGTTGATGTTGTGCTGAACAGCCTGACCTCGCCTGGCATGGTGGGCGGCAGCCTGTCAGTGTTGAGGCGTGGTGGGCGCTTTGTGGAGATCGGCAAGAGGGACATCTGGGCACCAGCAGCGGCAGCAGCAGAGCGGCCAGACGGTGCGTACAGCCTGCTTGCTGTGGACTTCCTGCCTGATGAAGGCGTGCAGAGTGCGCTGCAGCGTGTGGCAGCAGGTGTAGCAGCAGGCCAGCTGGCGCCACTGCCAACTGTCAGCTACAGCCTTGCAGCTGCAGCAGCAGCGCTGCGTCATATGAGCCAAGCGCGACACATTGGCAAGGTGGTGGTCAGCAACAGCCAGTCCAGCCAGCCCTGCTATGCAGTTGGCCGTGTGCTTGTGACGGGCGGCTTGGGTGCACTAGGCACTCTAGTAGCACAGTGGTTGGCAGGCAACAATGTGCGGCAGTTGCACTTGCTGGGCAGGTCAGGCAAGCTGCAGGCAGGCTCTGGCATCGAGCAGCTGTTGAGCAACAGCTGCAGCCAGGTGATCGTGAGCCAGTGTGATGCTGGGTTGACTGAGGACCTGGCATCAGTGCTGGCCAGCAGCAGCCAGCTGCTGCCTGTGGAGGTGATCATCCACGCTGGTGGTGTGTTGGCAGATGCTACGCTGCAGCAGCAGAAGATGCGCAGTGTACGGCAGGTGTCAGCTGCTAAGCTATCACCTGTAGCTGCGTTCAACACTGTCAGCCAGCAGCAGCCAGTGCGCAGCATTGTGCACTTCAGCAGTGTTGCCAGCCTGCTAGGCTCTCCTGGCCAGGCCAACTATGCAGCAGCCAATGCAGGGCTGGACACTGCAGCTGGTGCTGCACAGCTGTCAGGCATCCCTGCTGTGTCTGTGCAGTGGGGCGCCTGGGCTGGTGGCGGCATGGCTGCTGCTGATGCGCAGACTGCTGCGCGTGTTGAGCGCATGGGCATGAGCCTCATCAGCCCAGCAGCAGGACTGGCGGCACTTGAAGCAGCCTTATCGAGCATCACAGCTACAGCCAGCACAGCGCCTCATGCAGCAGCTACACTAGCAGCCATTCCTTTCAACTGGCCGACCTTCATGACACGTCAGCAGGGAGGCCCAGCTGACTCACTCCTTAGCGAGTTTGCTGGAGAGGCAGCAGCTGCGCCAGTTCCTGCAGCTGGCAGGCCAGCACGCAGGCGCAGGGCAGCAGCACAGCGGCCACATGGTGCAGCAGCAGCAGCAGCAGTGCTTTCAGAGGTGTTGCAGGCTCAGGTGTCAGATGCAGTGGCAACGATCTTGGGCCGTGGTGTGGCTGCAGATGAGCCGCTGGTGGCGGCTGGACTGGACTCCTTGGGCTCTGTGGAGCTGCGCAACTCCCTGCAGGTGCACAGCGCCTCAATGATGCATTGCTGTGCCACTGCAATTGCTGGTGCATCAGGCATGCATGCTATTGGTGATGGAAGGATCTGATGCATGAACAAGCGAGCATAGGCCACATCACACACGCAGCCTGCCTCACTGATATGCTGCTCTTGTTTCTGGTTATCAGCGCACAACCTGCTCTCAGACAAGCAACTGACTGCTGCTTGGTTGCTTTGCCTGCAGGGGAGTCTGCGAGTGGAGCTGCCTGCGACACTGGTGAGCAGGCAGGAAGTGAGGGCATGATTGCCAGTTTCACACCATTGCATTTGCATCTGCTGTGCCTTTCCTGAGCTGACGTCATCATCTTGCACGCTCATCATAGCCGCTGATGATCAGCCGACCAACACACCCACATCTTGGCTTGTACTGCAGTGCAACATGCGTGCTGAGGCTTTGTCAGTTGACATTGCTTCTGTTTGTTGCAAATGCAGGTGTTTGACTATCCATCCATTGATGCCATCACCCAGTACATCACCAGCATCGCACCAGCAGCACTACCAGAGCTAGAGGAAGAGTATGCATCAGAAGAAGAAGAGGACATACCAGCAGCAGCACTGCGGCCCAGCAGGGCCTTAGCTCCTAGAGCAGCACCAGCTGCAGGTGCTGAGGCTGCTGCTGTGCTGGTTGGTGTGATGTCTCTGGCGCATCGTACCAGCTTCGATGCTGTGCTGTCACTGGAGGGCAGGGATGCCAGCAGGCGGGTGCCATTTGGCCGTTGGGAGGTGGACAGGCAGCTGCAGGTGAGCTGAACCAAGGTATATTAGTTGCTCTGCCTGAACAAGCAGCATGCTTGGTTTTGTTTAGTGTTGTGTCCAGAGAGCACTAGCGGCGGCTACTCTGCAACACTCTGTCGGATATGCACACAAGCAGAGCAGAGCTTTACTTGAAAGGTGCCAGCCAATGCTTGTGCATTCAACCCGTTTCTGCGTGCCTGCCTGTCGCTACAGCTTGTTGAGGACCTGCCTGTGCAGAGCTGTATTGACGGGTGCCATCTCATGCTTGTGCATCTAACGCCTTGTGACATCTTTTCTGTCCCTGCAGCTTGTGGAGGACCTACCTGTGCAGTTTGGCGTCTTCCTGGACAGTGTGGACCTATTTGATGCAGCAGCATTCAGCATCAGCAGCCCTGAAGCAGCTCTGCTGGACCCACAGCAGCGCTTGCTACTGGAAGCGGCAGCCGAAACCCTCACCAGCAGCAGCAGCAACGCAATGCGCAGCGCTGGTAGCAGCACAGGAGTGTTCATTGGCATCTCGTCTATGGACTATAACAAGGTGTCAGTCAAGTATCTTGGCAGTGTCACGCCGTATACATCGACAGGTGCTAGCCTGTCAGCTGCAGCTGGAAGGCTGAGCTATAGCTTTGCTCTGTCAGGGCCTGCCGTGTCTGTTGACACTGCCTGCTCGTCGTCACTGGTGGCAGCACACAGTGCAGTGAATGCACTGCAGCTGGGTCAGGCAGCAGCTGCATTGGCAGGAGGTGTCAACCTGATGCTGTCACCTGACACCCCAGCTGCCTTCCAGAAAGCAGGTATGTTCAGGCTGCTCACGCACAAACCCAACACGCTGCTAGTCTCTGAAAGCTTTATGGACCTGATGCGCATGACAGCAGTTTTGCGTGGGTACGCTATGATCACCATCACCAGGCTCTTCGCGCAGCGGCATCACAACGGAAACCGCCTGAAAGAGTGGGATCATTGCTTGCTCAGGTGCCGCCCCACCCAAACCCGGCTGCCCTGTCATACTCCACCGCAGGCATGCTGGCCCCAGATGGCCGCTGCAAGACGCTAGATGCAGCAGCAGATGGCTACGTGCGGGCAGAGGCAGCAGGTCTCCTGCTGCTGCAGGCACTTGACAGCAGCAGCAGCAGCAGCGACGATGGCCTGTTGGGCCTGGTGCTGGGCTCAGCAGTGAATCAGGACGGCAGATCATCTGCCCTGACGGCACCGAATGGACCAGCGCAGCAGTCGGTTATTGCTAAGGCCCTCGCAGCAGCAGGCATGGAGGCACACCAGGTGCGAACATGGTGGAATGCAGAATCAACTGCCAGCACTGTGATGTGGGCTACCATGCTGCTTTATTGCTTGAGGGCTGGAGCCCAGCATTCGCTGTTCAGCTTCTGCAGTGCTGGTGATCATGATGTGCTGCAAGCAAACTAACGTTGCTCTCTGTTGTGTTGCTGCTCTCTTTGTGCTTGTAGGTCGATGTGCTGCAGATGCATGGCACTGGAACCAGCCTAGGTGAGCACTCTGCCATGGTCAACAGCGTTTGCAGTGTGCTTTGTTATGCATCAGGGCTGCCATGCTCCTTTGAAGGGATAGTCACAAATGAGTGTCCCTAAGCAGTTCCCTACACATCCTAACCAGTTCCCTAAGCTTCGCTAACCAGTTCCCTAAGCTTCCCTAACCAGTTTCCTAAGCTTCCCTAACCAGCTCCCTATACATATCTAACCAGTTCCCTACACATCCCTAACCAGTTCCCTACACATCCCCAACCAGCTCCCTACGCTTGCCTAACCAGCTCCCTACACATCCCGAACCAGCTCCCTACACATCCCTAACCAGTTCCCTACACATCCCTAACCAGTTCCCTACACATCCCTAACCAGTCCCTACACATCCTTAACCAGATCCCTACAATTCCCTGCCCAGATCCCTACGCTTCCCTAAACAGATCCCCACACATCCTTAACCAGTTCCCTACACCTCCCTAAATAGTTCCCTACACTTCCCTAACCGGTTCCCTTCGCTTGACCAAGGGCCGCTTGTAAAGCATGTAACAGCTCCTGCCAAGTGCGGCCTGCAGCTGATGCATCACAATGTTCATAGATTTTAAGAAAGCTTTTGACACGGTTCCTAGAGACTTGTTGTTGGCACGTTGCAGGCAGCTTGGCATCCATGGCCGCTTCTTGTCTCTATTGGGGCATCTATATGACACCATCCAGCTACAGGTGTCTGTGAATGGCAAATTGGGTGACCCTATTGATACGTGCCTTGGTACTAAGCAAGGAAGTGAGCTGAGCCCGCTGCTGTTTGGGTTGTTTATTGAGATGCTGCACGAGTTGATCACAATTAGAGGCAAGCCTGTTCCAGGTGGGCTTCTGCTCCTCTTGGACCCAAGGTTGGCTCTCTTCATGTGCCTGATTTGCTCTATGCGGATGACGGCTGCTTGATTGCTGAGTCGCCGGCAGACGCGCAATGCTTGTTGGATTGCTTGCAGTTGTTTTGTGAGATCACTGGCATGGAAGTCAACATGCAGCCTAAGAAGACGTGTGTGGTGGTGTTCCGTGGCAAACGTGTGCCACGCCCGCGCTCAACTGCGTTCACGTATGCTGGTCAGCCCCTGAGCATTCAGAGCAGCTACACATACCTTGGTGCAGTGTTGCATAAGACCAAAGGTCTGCAGCCGGCAGTTGATGCTTTGGCAGCGTCTGGGCTCAAGGCCATGCATACCCTCTTGGGCCGCTTCCGTAAGCAACGCATCACACAATACGACATGAAGTGCCGCATGTTTGACATCATGGTTGAGCCTGTTATGTCATACGCATCTCATGTGTGGGGCCCCGAGTTGTGCCATACAGGCTTGTTCAGGCGCACAGGGTGGCGCATGTCTGCAGCTGACAAGGTGCATGTGTCATTCCTTCGCTACATGACTGGGGCTGGGCAACGCTCCAGCATTGATGTGCTGATGCGCGATCTTCACCGCTCGCCTGTTCAGCACCATTGGGTTGTGCTGGCGGCGCGCTGGTGGGAACGCCTTAGGGCCATGCCCGTTGATCGTCTTGCGCGGGTTGCTTGGGTGTCGGATGTGGAGTTAGCATTGAGTGGTTGCAAAACTTGCTGGACATACTATCTGCTGCACACTATGCAACGCCTTGGTGTTATACAGCAGGCTGCATGGCGTGGGCCTGGGGTGACGGCTGCAAGTGTATGTGGGCTTGAGTTGCATGCTACAGCCGTGTCTGCTGCCCTTGCACGCTTGGTTAAGCAGGGGTGGGCCGATGCAGGTGCGGAGGATGCTGACCCAAGAACAGCACCAAGCAATCATGTTACTATGTGCACACATGCTGCCTGGGTGCATCCTATGGAGGCTGATGCTGCTTTTGACCGCAACACACAACCTCAATACATGCAATTATGCTTGCCGTTCCGGGTGTTGCAGTGCCTTGCACGGCTTCGCACTGGGGCTGCACAGTTGGAGGTGCAGCTGGGTAGACATGCCCGCCCTCGGGTGCCCAGGCAGCAGCGGTTGTGTAGACTGTGCTCGTGTGCTAATCCTGTTGCAGCTAGCCGAGCAGTTTGGCGCACACGCGTGCACGCCCGGACTGGGACCTATGACAATGTGGAGGATCTCAAACACTTTCTGCTAGAATGCCCTGCATATGACCACTTGCGCGGTGCCTGCCCTAGTGTGTTCTATCCTGCGGGTACTGTAGATCGCTATGCTAACGAGTTGGTGCCGCGCATTCTAGACTGTGAGGATCAAGAGGGCTTGGCTGTGGTGGTTTGTCAGATGTGGTTGTATCGCTCAGTGTTGCTGGGGTTGTCCCCTGACCATCAAAGTGTGCCAATTCAGCCTGAGGGTTATGTCCCTGTAGATGACGCCTTAGACGCTGTTGCTCCTAGCCCGTGATGAGTTTAGGTTACTTGACGAGTTACACATGCATCCTGTCACATTATTGGTTTGCTGCCGCCTTTATGCCGCCTTAGTTGCCCTGCCTATCTCTCTGGCTGTGTGATCTTGACAACATGCTTTTTGGTTGGTGTGCTTCTTCAGCACATGCTGTTGGCTGATTGGGGTGTGTCACCGACACACCGCAGATATAATCTTATGCTCAATCTGGAGAGACCCTGTGCTCAACGGATGGCCTCAATGGGCTACATTGTGTGCTCATCTTCTTTCGTCATGCGTTGACATTGTGCTCATTTTGGGGTGGCTCATACCATCTGAGATGGTGACTGGACCCACATGTAACTACTCTCTCTCTCAATATACCCACACTGTAACCCTCACTCTCTGTACCTCTTGTACCCTGCAGGTGACCCTATTGAGGTCGGGGCAGCAGCAGCAGTGTACGGCCGCAGCAAGGCCCAGGCAGCCTCATCTCTGCCCATCGCCATGATCACCAGCAAGGTCACACTCGGCCATGCAGAGCCAGCAGCAGGCGTTGTTGGTGTGCTGCATTTGCTACGTGCAATACAGCAGGCTGCACTCCCTCCCCTGATACACCTCCAAAGCCTCAACCCCTTCGTATCAGAAGCACTGGCAATGCCAGGTAGTAGCAGCAGCAGCAGCAGTGGGGGAAGCTTCCACCTTCCGCGCCAGCTTGCACCCCGCATTGCTGCAGCAGCGGCAGCAGGTGTTAGTAACAGCTTGGGGTTGACATCAGGGGTGAGCAGCTTTGCCTTTCAAGGCACCAATGCACACCTGATGCTAGCAGCAGCCAGCAAGCAGGCAGTTGACATTGCCAGCTTGACCGGCAGCAACGGCAGCAGCAGCAGCAGTACATGGCAGCGCAGCCGGCAGTGGTTTATGGCTGCAGTCAATCCGCTGCTCAGCAGGGTGCTGCGCACATGCCGTGCTGTTGCCCCTGCAAGAGGGCACGACGCAGTTCACTTCCAAGGCAGGCTAGCTTCACCAAGCAATGCAGCACTGCTCAGCAGCATCTGCAACTTGAACAACACCATGGTGCTGCCAGCAGCAGCAGCTCTCATGGTGGCTGCTGCTGCTGTGGATTGCACCAGCACCAGCAGCAGCCAGACAGCTGTGCCTGAGGTGCTGATGCTGAATGCAGTGTTTGGTCAACTCATGTGGCCTCAGGAGCACAGTGGGGCTTTTGAGCTGACTGTAGCTCTGCATGTGAAGTTGGGTGATTTAGCAGTGACAGGCAGCATTGGTGGCGGCAGCAGCAACACAGTCATGGCAGCGTCTGTGGCTCAAACCCCCAAGCCTACAGCAGCAGCACCACCAGCAGCAGGGAGCACCAGCAGCATGGAGCTGCCTGCTTTCCTGACTAGCATTATCGGTGCAGCACAAGCGCAGCATGGTCAGCTGCCCAGCCCTGTTGTGATGGCACAAGTAGCCGCAGCCGCATCAGCACGATCAGCCGGCATCACAAGTGCAGCTATGGCAGCAGAGCCTGAAATAGCAGCAGTGCTGCAGCTTGAATCCAGCTGGATGCTGCCTTATGTTGCTGGCATCAACCAGCCTGGTTTAGCGCAGAGCATCGAGTCAGCTATCCTAAATCCTCGAGGTTTTGGGCCCGATGGTACAGTTGATCTGGTAGATCCTGACATGCCAGATCCTGCGACTGGGCTGCATGCGCATAACTTCTGGCTACGCAGCCCAACCACAACAATGCAGCTGCAGGGCCTTGCTTACATTAGCCTAGCTGATCTAGCAGCACAGCAGCAGCCGGCAGCAGCAACTGGTGCTTCTGCAGCTGCTGAGCCTGCAAGGCAAGCAGCAGCAATGCGTGCCCCAGCTGCAGGATCTCTAGCTGGTGCAGGGGCAGGGCTGGATGCGGGGCGCTTTATGAGGGGCATCACTTACAGACCGCTTGCTGAGACGTTTGGAGCAGCAGCTGCGCCACCGCAGCCGCTAGCAGTTGAAGTTGAGGAGCAAGGCTTCATGTATGCAGTTGAGTGGCTGGCAGCAAACCCTGCAGATGCAGCAGCGGCAAGCACCGCAGACTCTGACGCACCTGGCCTGCAGCTGCTTGCGCGCGGCAGCTTTGAGCAGCAGACACTGCAAGTCCTGCAAGGCATGCAGCGCAGTCAGGCAGCTGCATCACAGATGAACACGGGTGGTGCATTTGCTGCTGCTCTTGCAGCAGCGCCTGCAGCAGCAAGTGATGCGACCGCTGCTATGCCTTGGGCTATGCTTCGTAGTGCTGCACTGGAGAACCCTCAGTGGCAGTTGGTAGCAGCAGATGCAGCAGCACAGCCAGGCAGCTGCAGCTTCAACGTGCTGCCAGCTGCACCCAGCACGACACCTGACGCTTTAGACGTACAGCACTTGTATGGCAACACATCTGTTGGCAGTACGGTGTATACAGCTAAGCTGGTGCGAGCTCCAACAGCAGCAGCAGCAGCTGGCAGTGCTGCAAGTACTTCTGCAGCGCCTGCAGTGCTGCTTGATGCTGCGGCCAGGCGAGGCACGTTCATCATTACAGGAGGAGGTGGTGCAGTTGGTGTGGTGGTGGCGCGCTGGCTGGCAGTGCAGCTGAAGGTGCAGCACATCCACTTTGTCAGTAGAAGTGGCGCTCTACCAGTAAGCTTGGCAGATCTGCTTGCAGGCAGCAGCAGCACAGATGATGCGCTCATGATCACAGCTTCAAAGGCAGATGTGAGCACAGCAGAGGATGCCAGGATGGTCTGCAGCACCAGCGCGTGGCAGCTGCCTATCCGCGGCCTTATGCATGCAGCAGGTGTCTTGCAGGATAGCTTGATAGCTAACCAGAGCCTCAGCAGCATGCGTGCAGTGCTAGGTCCCAAGACAGCCGCAGCTCAGCACCTGCTGCAGCAGCTGCAGGCCCAGCCAGCAGCAGCACAGGTCCTCTTCAGCAGTGTTGCCAGCCTGCTGGGCTCTCCTGGCCAGGCCAACTATGCAGCAGCCAATGCAGGGCTGGACGCTGCAGCGCACGCAGCGGCTGCAAGCGGGCTGCCGTGTGTGAGTGTGCAGTATGGTGCGTGGGCAGGATCTGGTATGGCTGGCAGGGATGCTCAGACAGCAGCAAGGGCAGCACGACTTGGCATCGGCATGCTGCAGCCTGACCAGGCACTTGCAGCGCTGTCCCAGGCTGTGTCTGCAGCAAAGGCAGTGCCAGATGCTGGTCATGCAGTGCTGGCAGCGGTGCCGATTACATGGCGTACATTCCTGGCGAGGCTGCAGCAGCAGCCGCCTAGCACCTTCTTCAGCAACTTGGCTGAGCAGCTACCAGCAGCAACAGCAGCACAGCCAGCAGCAGCAGCAGCACCAGCAGCAGCAGCCCGTGAGGCAGCACCTGCTGTCGACACAGCAGCTGTGAAAGGCCAGGCAGCAGAGGCCGTTGCAGAGGCAGTGAGCACCATCCTGGGTACTGAGGTAAGAGGAAGATATGGCCAGCGTATTGATTAGCTGGTTTGGTTGTCTATACCTCTCATTGCATGCTACTTCTGCACTGGTTTGCCAGACAATGTACAGTGACGAGTTGATGGCATGCCCACATACAGTCAGCCACTGTAGTAATCGCACCCATGTCTGCTCTGCCTGCTTGCTGTCCAGGTGTCGCCTGATGAGCCACTCATGGCTGCTGGCCTGGACTCCCTGGGAGCAGTTGAGCTGCGCAACATGCTGCAGGAGTCACTGTCAGTGCGCCTGCCAAGCACTGTCGTCATTGACTACCCCACAGTCAATGCGCTATCTGGCTATGTCGCACAGCAGCTGGCAGGGACAGCAGCTGCGGTAGCAGCTGCAGCAGTCCCAGCAGCAGCAGCCGTGCGGGAGCGTGCAGGGTTGCCAGCAGCAGCAGCAGGTGTTGCTGCTGGGCTGCCTAGCAGTGCACTTGCAGTGCTAGCTACTGCTGAACGCACGCCTGCAGCATTGTTAGAGTGGAATGCAGTGTATGGTGTTGACGCTGTTGGTCTGGTGCCTCTCAACCGATGGGATGTTGAGTCACCACGTTCTTTCAGTACTTCAGCCAGGTGAGACTGCAGCAAGCAGCATCTGCTCAGCGCCTGCAGCTCCACCATGCATTGTCATACTCATACTGCTGCGGTTACCACACACCACATGCAGTGGGTTTACCTCCGGGTGGTCATGCTCTTATCTCTGCACGTATTCGGCTTGCTGGATCAAACTTGTGTGTGACCGGTGCAGGTTCGGGGCGTTCCTACCGGATGTGGCCAGCTTTGACACAGCCCTGCTGGGCATGAGCATGGCAGAGGCCGTGCTGGTAGACCCACAGCAGCGGCTGCTGCTCGAGGCAACAGCAGATGTCCTGCTCACAGCATCTGGCGGCAGCAGCAGCAGCAGCGGTCTGCAGCAGCAAGGGTTCGCAGGTAGCAGCACAGGCGTATACCTTGGCATTGCCTCCTCGGACTACGGCAGTTTGGTGCGAAGCTTCACACCAGCTGGGGCGTACCATGCCACTGCAAATGCACTCAGTGTGGCAGCAGGCCGGCTGAGTTACACATTTGCTCTGTCTGGCCCAGCTGTGTCAGTAGATACTGCGTGTTCGGCATCTCTTGTGGCGCTGCACATGGCAAAATCTGGCATTGCAGAGCATGTTGAGGCAGCTGGCAGTGCTGCACCTGCAGCAGCACTGGTTGGTGGTGTGCATGTGCAAGCCACCTCCACATCTACTAGCTATGTTTGGGTGGCTGGCATGCTGTCACCTTCCGGCAGGTGCCAAGTGTTAGATGCAGCAGCAGATGGGTATGTGAGGGGTGAAGCAGTACATGTGCTGCTAGTGTCATCAGCTGCACTGGCAGCAAGTGCAGTGCAGCAGCCAGAGGCAGTCATCCTTGGATCTGCCATCAACCAGGATGGCCGCAGCAGCAGCCTGACAGCACCCAACGGTCCTGCACAGCAGCAGGTGCTGCGCGCAGCACTCACAGACGCGGGGCTGGAGCCAACGGCTGCGCATTTGCTGTCTTTGCATGGCACTGGCACACCACTGGGTGAGCTGCAGGATTGTGGGAATTATACAATATGTTTCTGTGTATAAAACACGCGTCCTACTGCACCGGGTTACACCTTGAACGAAGGCCATCAGCTTTTGCATTACAATAAAGTGCTCCTGCTCTGTTTCCTTTGCCATATCTTCTGCTTAAACGAGACTTGCCCTTGCTGATGTGTGTTGCGCTGCTGCTGCTGCTGCTGCAGGTGATCCTGTGGAGATCAATGCAGCCTCAGACGTGCTCGTTGCAGGCCAGACCAGGCAGCACCCGCTGACCCTGCTAGCCAGCAAGTCTTGGGTGGGCCATGGCGAGCCAGCAGCAGGCCTCATAGCTGTACAGCATGCTGCATTTGCAGCAGCACAGCGGCAGCGCCTGCCGATCCTGCACCTCAGAACCCTCAACCCCTACATAACAGGCATCTGGGAGATGCTGCCGCAGCAAGCAGCTGGCACCGGCATGGCAGCAGCAATGCAGGGTGGTCCTCTGCCGCTGCCTGGTCCTGAAGCTGCTGTGATCAGCAGCACATCTTCATTTGCATTCATGGGTACCAATGCGCACACAATTGTGCGCACGACAACCCCTAGCAGCGCGATCAGTACAAGCAGCGCAGGGGATGTCAGTATGGTCACGTGGGTGCGTGCAGAGGCATGCGTGGCGCCAAGTGTGCGGCTGCTGGCGCGTGTTGCAGCAGCAGCAGGGAAGCCTGGTGAGGTGCTGCTGCATGCTGACCTGGCATCACCCCAACTCAGCTACATCTGGGATCACCAGGTGAGATCAGGGGTAATAGACCCGTTACTCCACTGTTGGACCTGGCTCTGATCCTTTGATGTAACATATTAGTTGGTATCATGCCTGCTGCTAACCCTGTTCATCGTTTACTTGCTGCAGCGCGCGTAGCTAGCAGAGTGCACATGCATCACCTGGTGACCGCTTACCTCGCCAGCCGTACTGAGTTGTACGTCCTTGCTCTGACACAGCCTGCTGGCAGTGCTGCTCCAACATCTGTCTGCGCATGCAGGTGTCAGGCTCCGTCATGTTCCCTGGAGCTGGCTACTTCATGGCAGCAGCAGCAGCAACCAGGATGCTGCTGCCAGCTGGCTCAGCGACTGCTGCTGCTGCTGCCCAGCTGGCCCTCAGCAACCTGACCATCCCTGCGCCACTGGTGCTACCAAGCCTGACAGCACTTGGCCAGGGTCAATCCAGCCAGCAGCTGCCAATGCTTGAAGTAAGGGTGAGCACTGCAACTGGCAGCCTGCAGATCTCTTCACACAACATGAACACAGGAGCGCACACAGTGCATGTCAGCAGTGGCGTGGCTGTTGTGCAAGCAGACAGCAGCAGCACCAGCAGCACAGCTGGCGCGCTGACTGCTAGAGCGGCATCTTTCCTGGGCAGCTTGGTTGAGGCACCTGCAGCGGCAGCAGTTGAGACAGCAGCAGCAGCAGCAGCCACAGCGTGTGTGGCAGCAGCAGACCACGACGACGGCTGTGACTTGGATGTGGGTCTGTTTGACAGCTGGCTGCAGCTAGGGCAAGTCTTCATACTTGATCGCATGGCAGCTGGCGGCGTGTATGTACCAACTGGAGTTGAGCTCATGTTGCTGCCATTGGCACCAACTAGCAGGCAAGACATGCTTGCATATGCACAGCCCTGTGAGGATGCGACAGCGCCAGCAGCAGTGAGCAGGCAAGCGGTCAGTGACTACAGCCTGGTTGCAGCAGCGGGATCAGCAGCAGTGGTGTGCAGCATCAAGCGTATGAAAGCTAGGCCTATTACGCAGGCTGCAGCAGTCACATCAGCAGCAGCAGCAACCACAGCTGCGCGTGCGCCAGCAGAGGAACCACAGATGATGTACAGCGTACAGTGGCAGGCGGTAGACAGTGGGATTGCAACGCCTGCAGCAGCAGCCGCAGAAGCATTTGCAGTGCAGCTGCAGGATATGACACGTGCAGCTCCAGCAGCTGGTGCTGCAGCTGCAGTGGCTGCCCTTCAAGGTATGCTGCTGCAAGGTCAGCAGCGTGCATTGCAGCTAATGGGATGGGATGGGCCGAGCCTTGCAGGCGTTGGGTCAGTGGCATCTCCAACGCCTGGTGCTACACACAGCCAGCTTGGCTTAGTTGCTGCTATGTTGCGGACTGTGGCGCTAGAGCAGCAAGAGTTGCAGCTGGGAGTCAGTAGCAGCAGCAGCAGTGGCGATGCTGCAGCCAGCTGCACCACGACCCTGCTGGCCAGCTCAACAGCAGGTGCAGATGTGTTTGGTGATCACAGCAGTGCAGGTGCTGCATACCAGCCGCGGCTGCTGCCAGCTGCAGCACTCAACGTGCCTCACAGCTTCCAGCTGTTGCCGGAGGTACGGGGTTCACTGGATGCGCTGAACCGCGTGCCTGTCAGCAGCTGGCAGTGGGCTGCGGGTGACAGTGAGGTGCTCGTGAAGGTGGCAGCAGTGGGCATCAACTTCAGGGATGTGCTCAACGTGCTGGGCATGTACCCGGGAGACCCAGGAGCACCAGGTGTGTGGTGTGTAGGACTTGACTGTGTCATGTACCAACTTACACTGACAACCATGGCACACCAACTGTTGACGTGCCAGCAGCAGTCTCGTGACTGTGCTCCCCGTGTATCGAAAATTCAGATTGTTTGCAACAGCTGTTTGTGAAGCAGTGCTTCTGCTTGTTTGCAGCTGGCTCCTGCTGCTCACCATCCCTGCTGCTTGTCGTGCCTTGGTCTTTCCTGCCTGCCCCTGTCTTGTGCAGGCTCTGACTTCTCTGGTGTCATTGTGGAGGGCCCTCAGGCAGGCACTGCAGTGTTCGGCCTGGCCACAGGTGGGAGGCTTTACAGCGTGTCTTGCCATGCATGCTTTGCATGTAACAGCCAGCAGAGAATACACCCTGTGCAGCGGCAGCTGGACGTGCTGCTCCCCACATACAACACGCATCTACGCATTCATGATATTTGACTGATGGTTGTGTCCTAAGCACCTTCACTTTGCTGACGTTTTTTGTTTCCTGCAATATGTTGCATTGGTGTCAATATCAGGTGCCCTGGCATCCCATGTGGTGTCTTCAGCCTTCACAGTGGCACCCATGCCGCACACCATCTCCTTCGAAGCAGCAGCAACAACACCCACCGTGTTCACCACAGCAGATGCAGCCCTACGGCAGCTGGCTGGCCTGAAATCTGGCGAGACGCTGCTGCTGCATGGTGCGGCAGGAGGAGTGGGGTTGGCTGCTGTGCAAGTTGCACATGCAGCAGGTGCTACAGTTGTAGCAACTGCAGGCAGCCCCTCCAAGCGCAGCCTGCTGCGCTCCCTGGGTGTAAAGGTTGCTGTCAACAGCAGGGACACATCCTTTGCTGCAGACCTTGCATGGGCGGGTGGTGTTGATGTTGTGCTGAACAGCCTGACCTCCCCTGGCATGGTGGGCGGCAGCCTGTCAGTGCTGAGGCGTGGTGGGCGCTTTGTGGAGATTGGCAAGAGGGACATCTGGGCACCAGCAGCGGCAGCAGCAGAGCGGCCAGACGTTGCTTACAACTTGCTGGCAATCGACTTCATGCCTCCTGAGGTGCTGCAGCAGCTGCTGTACCGCCTGTCAGCTGACCTGGCATCTGGTACAGTCGCGCCAATTCGTGCAGCAGTACATGACATGACCAGCGTTGCAGCAGCCATGCGTCAGATGGCACAAGCCCGCCATGTAGGTAAGGTGGTGGTTAGCGCGCATGCTTGCAGCCCTGCTGCATTCAGCAGCAGCGGCAGCAGCGGTGCAGCAGCGAGCTTTGGCAGTGCTAACGGCAGCGTGTTTATCACAGGAGGGACAGGGGCGTTAGGCCAGCTAGTCAGTGGTTGGCTGGCTGGCAATCAGGTGCAGCATCTAATCCTTGCAAGCAGGACAGGCAAGCTGCCGGCGTCTGCAGCAGATATGGGCCTAACCAACCCGAAGCATCCGCTGTTCAACAGCATGGTCAGCATCACTGCATGTGACACATCTGTTGCCAGTGACGTGGCTGGCGTTGTCAGCAGGCTAGCAGCTAGCCGCCACAGCAGCAGCAGGTTTAGCTGCAGCGGTCTGCAGCATCAGCCGCAGCTAGCATCGCTCATGCATGCTGGTGGCGTGCTGGCTGACGCTGCGTTTGCTAGCCAGTCTGCGCGCGGAGTGCGGCAGGTGACAGCACCTAAGGCAGTTGCGCTGCAGCTGCTGAAGCAGCACCTCAGCACACAGCCGACATCCAACAGCGTGCTGTTCAGCAGCATGGCAGCACTGCTGGGGTCAGCTGGCCAGACAAACTACGGAGCAGCAAACGCAGCGCTAGACGCACAGGCTCAGCTGCTGCAAGCAGCAGGTGTTGCGGTGTCGAGTGTGCAGTTCAGTGCATGGGCAGGCGTCGGCATGGCTGCTGCTACTGCCAGCAAAGTGGAGGCAATAGGTATTGGGGCGTTGAGCCCTGCTGCTGGCTTGGCTGCTTTGGAGGCTGTTGTGAGGGCTGGTGGCATGCTCAGGTACGGTTATTATTGGCGTCGACGCTCTGCTTCACATAGATGTGCACCATGTTTTCTAGTCCAGGATATGCCGTGGTATGGACCTAGCTTGTTTGCTTAACCCTGGTCATATGCACAGGCTTGCATGTGGCATGGCGGCAGGCACTCGCTAACATGTCCAATCAATGCAATGCTTGCTGCACGCAGGTCTGGTGGCTTTGTGAGCCAGCCAGTGCTGGCAGCAGCACCCTTCAACTGGCAGAAGGTGCTCGCCAGCAGGCCACATGTGCCACGCTTCCTGTCCGAGTTTGCTGCCGTGGCCGCAGCTGTTGCAGAAGTCAGGTTGCCGGCTCGTGCTGCTGCTACGGGTGCTGCTGGTGCCTTTGCTGGCCTCAGCGCTGTTGAGCGGCAGCAGCGGCTGATGGGTGAGGTGTCAGCAGTCATCACCAACCTGCTGGGAACAGGTGCGAGCAACGTGAAGCTTTTTTCAGATCTTAATTGTTTGTCTACACATGTTGTGTGGCTTCACATGCATATGTATGCTGCTTTTTAGTGGTGGCGAAGGGTTGCTTGGTAGAAGGGTAGTTGCTTGCTGCCCACTGCTTCTGCAGACAGTGCCTTACAGATCTGTGATGGCTGCGGTGTTAACGTTGCTGCAGGTGTTGCTGCTGATGTCCCACTGATGGACTCTGGCCTGGACAGCCTGGGAGCGGTGGAGTTCAGGAGCAGCCTGGAGAGCAGGCTGGCTGTGGCACTGCCACCAACGCTGGTGAGCGCCCTGCAATTATGCCTAGCGGCATGCTTCTGTATCCTATCTCATACTATGCACAGTGTGCTGGTTACCGTCTGGTCTGCATTGCCTGTTGTTGGCACGCATAAACCAGCACTGCCACGTGCTGTGGGCTATTTTGTGCACAGTCTTGATTCTTATGAAATGCTGGCGCTGCCATGGCCCTGCACCCAGGTGTTTGACTACCCGACACTGTCAGCCATCGTAGGATATCTGGACACCACCCTAGCAGCACAGCAGCCGGAGCTGCAACAGCCAGATGCAGCAGCACAAGAAGCAGCAGCAGCAGCTGCACCGCGCGTGCCACCAAAAGCCCCACCCACTGTCGCCTATGCAGAGCAGGGTGGGGTGATCTGGGTGTCTGCTGTCCACAGCAGGTTCCCAGACCCTCCAGCTACTGCTGCGGTTGGCGTGGTGCCTGGCGGCTCACTGCTGCATGACGTCATCTCTGTTGTGCCGCTGGAGCGCTATGATGTGGAGGTGCAGCTCACGCAAGACATCCCTGCCAGGTTTGGCGGCTTCCTGCCCGCAGTACAGGTGCGCAGCTGGGCTGGTGTCTTCACCAGATTTCTGTGGTAGGTACAGGGGGCGGAGGAGATCGCAGATTGCAGCACTGTCCAACTTGATGGCTGCATGCCAGAGCACTTAAACGTGATGTGACAATGCACGCAATACAACACACAAGTTGTGTGACACAACTCAATGCTCTGCTCTTTCACCTGCAGGACTTTGATGCAGCGCCGTTTGGCCTGTCTGAGAGCGAAGCAGTCATGGTTGACCCACAGCAGCGCCTGCTGCTGGAGGCTGCATCAGGCATGCTGGCAGCAGCCGCTGCACCCCTGCAGCAGCTGCAGCAGCAGCGGGCTGTTGGCGTCTTTGTAGGCATCTCAAACCCTGACTACGCTGACCTCAAGAAGAGTGCAACACCAATCGGGGTGTACAGCGCAACAGGTTGGTGCCGTGCTTTGAATGACACCCACACTCTAACGCGTTGCCAGCACATGTTTTCACAACAGTCTGTAGGATAGACAGTGTCTGCCTTCATCACATCCTCTTGAGCAGATTTGGGCTTGCAAGTAACATGCTGTGGCCTCTGTTGTACTGTTTTCTGCAGGTTCTGCCATCAGTGTGGCAGCAGGCAGGCTCTCCTATGTGCTGGCCCTGTCAGGCCCCTCCCTCAGTATCGACACCGCCTGCTCATCATCACTGGTTGGGGCACACATGGCCAGCCTGAGCCTCAGGAGTGGCAGCTGCGGTGCTGCACTGGCTGCGGGAGTGAAGCTCATCCTCACACCCAACCTGTCTGCGATGTTCACCAGGGCAGGTGGGCGGCAGATGGCTTTGACCTGGTGTGTTGTCTTGTAGCTGGATTGTACAAGAGGGCCTAGGGGTTGTGTGCTAGAGCTGGGTATGTTGTGTGATGATGCTTGCTACCTTGTGCAACCCTGTTCTGTCGCCTGCTGACACTACAGCTGTGCAAGCAGTCGTTGGTGATACCCACTGCGGTGTGCTGTAATGCTGCAGGCATGCTCGCATTGGATGGACGTTGCAAGACACTGGACGCAGCAGCAGATGGTTACGTCAGAGGCGAAGCAGTAGCAGGCATGCTGCTGCAGCAGGATGCTTACGGCAGTGCTGCAGCGCCGCCTGACTGGGCCTTAGCTGTGTTTGCTGGATCTATGGTCAACCAGGACGGCCGCAGCAGCAGCCTGACAGCACCTAACGGCCCTGCACAGCAGGAGGTGCTGCGCGCAGCACTGACAGACGCGGGGCTGGTGCCTGGTGATGTGTCAGTGCTGACAATGCACGGCACAGGAACACCGCTAGGTGAGATCTCATTGTCAGTCCTTCTGCTGTTCGCCTGTGTGCTTGCTGCCAAGTAAGCGTGCACATCTGTACTTTCCACTATGCTTGCTGCAGTCCTGCTGCATGGACCAGTGCATCCCAGCGTACTGATGATCATCTTGGGTTTACAAGTTCACGTTGGCTTGTGCACATAACTGCAATGCAGGTGACCCTATCGAGATGGGTGCAGCAGCGGCAGTGCTACTGGGCAGCACAACACGCAGCCAGCAGCGTCCCCTCACAGTTGCATCAGACAAGTCAGGCATTGGCCACACAGAGCCAGCAGCAGGCCTTGCAGGCGTGGTACATGCAGTGCTAGCCAGCACACGCCGCATGGCACTGCCTGTGCTGCATCTGCGCACGCTCAACCCATACCTAGACAGCACGCTGGCTGGTGTATCTTCCAGCATCAACATTCCAAGGCAACCTCGGGGAGCACTGCTCAGCAGCAGTGCTGGAGGTAGCAGCAGCAGCAGCATTGGGGACTGCCTGGTCAGTGGTGTGAGCAGCTTTGCATTCCAAGGGACCAACGCACACCTGCTGCTGGCAGCAGGCAGCACCAGCAGTGCAGCTGCAACAGCAGCCGTCACAGCTGCAGCGCAGCAGCGGCAGCACCTGATGCAGCCAAAGTACCTGTCAGTGCTGGCACCAGCTCATAGCTTGGTGTGGTCAGCAGCAGCAGCATTGTCTGGCAGCAGCCGTAGCGTGCACTTTGAAGTGCAGCTCAGCCACTTATCTGTGGCTTGGCTGTTTGACCACATGGTGGGCGGCAGGCCTGTTCTGCCTGGTGCAGCGTACCTTGAAGTTGCTCTGGCAGCTGGTAGGCAGCTGCTAGGTAGCGGTTATGCCACAGACCTGGCACTGGCAGCTGTAAGCATCTCGGCTCCACTGGTGCTACCAGAAGGCCCTGCAGCAGCAGCTAAGGTGCACCTGCAGGTCACTGTTGATCCAGCTACTGGCGTCCTCAGCATCTCTAGCAGCAGCGGCAGCAGCAGCAGCACAATGCACGTCAGCGGCAGCATCATCAGGATCAGCAGCAGTGCTGACGGCTCACTGCAGGCTCTGCAGCTGGTACGCCAGCAGCAGGAGGGCAGCAGTGACAGCAGCTTTGACCGCATTGCAGCAAAGGGCCTGCAGCCGCTAGAGACAGCTGGCCTTTATGCTGATCTGGCAAAAGCTGGGTTGAACTACGGGCCTGGGTTTAGGCTGCTGCACAATGTGAAGTTTGGTGCAAGCGATGCAGCTGCACAGCTGCAGCCGATGTCGGACCAAGGTTAGGCTCTTTTCACAGCATTGCACGCTGACAAATGCACGATGCACACTGCATCCAGCTGTGTTTGATTGCTCATCACGGCAATCACAGTAATACTGCCACGCACTTCAGCAGCGCTGAGAAATGTGCAAGCGAACCCACACCGTTGTGTTGTTGATGCTGTTGCAGGCTCGTACATTGTGCACCCTGCGTTCCTCGACAACTGCTTCCAGCTGGGAGCAGCAGTCAAAGACGCAGCAGCAGCACGCCAACAGACCTACGTGCCAGCAGCAGTAGAGGTCTTCCGTGCATTCTCCCCACTGGCATCTGCTGGATGGAACATCCAGTCAGCCACAGCACTAGCAGCTGCTGGTGCAGGAGTCAAGCCCACCAGCCTTTACAGAGACCTGCTGCTGAGTGTTGCAGGCCAGCAGCTCTGCAGCGTTCAGAGCCTGGAGAGTAGGGCTACTGCAGCACAACCTAGCGCAGCTGCAGCAACAGGCGTGCAAGCGGCTCCTGACATGATGTATGCAGTGCAGTGGCTGGCTGCAGCGCCACTGATTGAGGGAGCAGTAGCAGCTATGCCAGATCAGGTGGTGTCAGTGGCTGCAGCAGCAACCGCAGCTGCGACAGCAGACGGCATGCAGGTCATTCAGGGGTCACTGGCCAGCGGGACAGCAGGCCTGCAGCTACACACAAATTTTGTGCCGCAGGGTGCTGTATACCCTGCTGCTGCAGCAGGTCCAGCAGCAGCTGTGACGATGCAGCAGGGGCTCTGGGGTATGGTGCGCTGTGCAGCACAGGAAGCTGCTGCCCTACTAGCAGCAGCGATACATGTGGATGCGTATAGTACACATGCAGTTGCAGCGAGCCTTAGTGCAGTGCCAGCAGCAGCAGCAGCACGCGCAGGGCCATTTGATGGCTATGGTGAAGCTGCAGTTGCGGCAGCAAGCTTTGTACCACGGCTGGTGCAGCAGAGTCAGCTGCAGCTGACACCAGGCCCTTATCAGCTGGTCCCTCGGCCGCATGGTGCGGTGACAAACCTTGTGCCAGCGCCAGTTTCAATGCAGCTGCAGCAGGAGCGTTCGGTGCTGCTGTCAGTGAAGGCAGTGGGCATCAACTTCAGGGATGTGCTCAACGTGCTGGGCATGTACCCGGGAGACCCAGGAGCACCAGGAGGAGACTGCGCTGGTATCGTTGTGAGCAGCAAAGACAGCAGTAGCAGGCTGCAGCCGGGACAGGCAGTGTTTGGGCTTGCAGAGGGCTGCCTAGGCAGCCATGTGCAGGCCTCTGCTCAGACCCTGGTGCCCATGCCAGGGCATATGAGCTTTGAGGCTGCAGCAACCATGCCCACTGTGTTCATCACAGTGGACATGGTGCTGAACCAAGCAGCAGGGCTGCAGCCAGGGGAGCGCGTGCTGGTGCATGCAGCAGCTGGTGGTGTTGGCCTGGCCGCACTGCAGCTGGTGCAGGCCATTGGCGCAGAGCCTATTGCTACTGCTGGCAGCCCGTCAAAGCGCAGCCTGCTGCGCTCCCTGGGTGTGGCGCACGTGGTGAACTCGCGTGACCTGACCTGCTTTGAGGGCATTGCGCGCCTGGGTGGTGTTGATGTTGTGCTGAACAGCTTGACCTCCCCTGGCATGGTGGGCGGTAGCCTGTCAGTGCTGAGGCGTGGTGGGCGCTTTGTGGAGATCGGCAAGAGGGACATCTGGGCACCAGCAGCGGCAGCAGCAGAGCGGCCAGACGTTGCTTACAGCCTAGTAGCAGTTGACTTCATGTCTGCAACTGGCTTGAACACAGCCATGAGCAGGCTGTCAGCGCAGCTAGCTGCCGGTGTGGTGCGTCCACTGCCCAGCGCAGTGCACGACTTGGGCAGCGTGGCAGCAGCGCTGCGTCAGATGAGCCAGGCGCGGCACGTTGGCAAGGTGGTGGTGAGCAGCTCTGGAGCAAGGCCAAGCCCAAATCAGCTGCCCGCGGCATCAGCAGGCAGAGTGGTCATCACAGGTAGGATTGCATGAGAGAGGGTGCGACAGGCATGACATTCCGAGAATGCATTGTGTTCTGTGATGCAATTCTGCAGCACACTCCTGCTGTGCAAAATGGCAGGACATGAGCGCCAACTTGTGTTTGCAGGGTCACCTGTGATATGCCCTGCACAACATGGTGCCACCAGTTTGCACTTGTGATTGCACTTTTGGTCCTCTGCTGAGCACTCTGCCATTCCTTTCTACCTGCAGGTGGCACAGGCACTCTGGGCAGGCTCATTGCAAAGTGGCTTGCTGCTCAAAATGGCGCCCCTCAGCTGCACCTCATCAGCCGCACAGGCCGTCTGTCAGATGAGGCAGCAGCAGGCCTGCTTGGCCCCAGCAGCGCTGCTTTCAACAGCCTGGTCACTATCACAGCAGCAGACACAGCAGCGGCAGAAGACATGCACATGATCGTGCATGACACAGCAGCAGGGGCCAGCTACAAGCACCAGCCAGTCAGCAGCTTCATGCATGCTGGCGGTGTGCTGGCTGATGCAACGCTGGCGAATCAGACGCTGACCGGGATCAGGAAGGTAGCAGGGCCCAAGACAGCAAGCATGCTTGCCTGGATGCAAGCTGGCAGCGGCCAGCCGGTCAGCCACCAAGTGCTGTTCAGCAGTGTTGCCAGCTTGCTTGGCGCTCCTGGCCAGGCCAACTATGCAGCAGCCAATGCAGGGCTGGACGGGCTAGCAGCGCAGCTAGCTGCATGTGGCCTTCCTGCTGTGTCAGTGCAGTGGGGCGCCTGGGCTGGTGGCGGCATGGCTGCTGCTGATGCACAGACTGCTGCGCGTGTTGAGCGCATGGGCATGAGCCTCATCAGCCCAGCAGCAGGACTGGCAGCACTGGAGGGGGTGATGACAGCAGCAGCACCGCGTCATGTGCCTGTGCTGGCTGCTACACCCTTCCTTTGGGATAGGTGCGTCGGGGTGATTGCTTTGTAACCAGCGCCAGATAATCCAACCTGCTTCTCTGTCACCCTCCTTGCCTCGATTTAAAAGTGTGTGCTGGTGTTTCTTGCAAGTTTTCGCAGCACAATGCAAGCACTCTCTGCCAGGGTACCCACGCTTCTGCTGTTTTGTGTGCTTTGCAGGTTCATGGCCAGGCTGCCGGCTGTGCCTGACTTCCTCGATGAGTTTGCCCCAACAGCTGCTGCAGCAGCAGCCAGGCCCGGCGCCAGGCCTGCAGCCACAGCAGCAGCAGTCACAGGAATCAGCCTCGCTGGCATTGCGTCTGAGGTCAGCTCAGCAGTCGCAGCTGTGGTGGGCATGCAGCTTGAGCAAGAGAGTAGCCTGATGGAGTCAGGGCTTGACTCCCTGGGAGCTGTGGAGCTGCGCAACTCACTGGCAGCCCGCTTTGATATGGAACTGCCAGCAACACTGGTGAGGCGTCATTGCTGCTATTGGGGGTCCAGTGGAGCGTAGGCAACCAGCATTGCTGTATATGATTCTGCTGGCGATGCATCTGCATTTGTCTTGTACCTGGTACTGCAGCCATGATCTGGATGTAACCAACAATTCAGTGGACTAACACTTGCTCTGCCCTGCTGACGTGCCCTGCTGCCTGCCAGGTGTTTGACTACCCAACCATTGGAGCCATAGCAGGCTTCATTGCTGACACCAAGTACCCAGCAGGCCTTGGGGCAGCAGCAGCGGCAGCGCCACCCAATGCAGCTGCAGCAGGGCTGCCGCGGGCAGCGCTAGCAGCAGGCGAGGTGGCAGCAGTGCAGGCTATTGCACTCACAGGACTGACTGTGCGCACGGCAGGTGCCAACAGCTTGGCTGAGCTGTACAGACACATGATGAGCAACACAGAGCTGCACACAGTGGCACCATACATCAGGTGAGGACACCTCCAACCTGCAGTGTGTCACAGGACAGCGTGCTTTTCCCTGTTCTGGCCTTATCACCTACATACAACATTGCAGAAGTACAGCAACAGGCTGCTATGATACAGTTCCTGCACTAGCTGCTTACTAACTCTCCCTGTGTTTATGTTCCATGTTTGTTCTGTCCTGCAGGTGGGATGTTGACGCTGTGTACCACCCTGGTGCACCTCTCTCCAGTGCCACACACAGCCAAGTTGCAACACGCTTCGGCACCTTCCTGCCAGACATCCACAGCTTTGACCCTACTGCGTTTGGCCTGTCACCAACTGAGGCCGCGCTCATGGACCCACAGCAGCGGCTGCTGCTTGAGGACCTGGCAGCGGCAGCAGCAGACAGCGGCCGCGGGGCAAGCCAGATGACGGGTGCGGCAGGTGGCGTGTACGTTGGATGCATCTGGTAAGTGCAATTGGACTCCGCAATATCAGCTGGACAGGCAGCAGTGCGCTTCCAGCAAAAGCATGCCCAGCTGCACGTTCATTGGTTTGACTACCTGCCCTATTGTTTGCCAGATTGCCGTGATTGTCTTCAACAATAACAAGTAATGGTCTGCTGCAGCAGCTGGCACTAACGTTGTCTGTTGTTGGCTGTTGTGGCTGCAGGCTTGAGTATGCTGAGCTGCTTGCCACGCATGGCACTCCCAGCAGCAGCATGCTGGTCACTGGCAATGGACTGGCTTTCATGGCAGGGCGGCTCAGCTACACTTTTGGGTGAGTGGCAGTTGCACACACATGCAGCTGCCTGCACACAAAACGAGACGAAGTGACAGCCTCAGCACGCGCCAGCCATTTGCGCTTAGCAATCTTCACATTGCTTGAGCAAGCTACAACCAGCTGGGCGATGTGCTGATCACATCCTCTTGTTTCCAAGTTGCAATGGCTTGCCGAATCATCCATGGGATGCTGTACCGGCTTGCAACTCTGCTGTGTTACATTGGCGCGCTGCTTGCAGGCTAACTGGGCCGTGTGTGCCAACCAACACAGCCTGCAGCAGTTCCCTCGTAGCAGCACACCTAGCCGGCACAGCCCTGAGCCACAACGAATGCGCATTCGCAGCAGCAGCTGGCGCCAACGCCGTGCTGCTGCCGCTAGGTGCAACAGCCGCCATGACGCAGGTGCATGCATTGGCACCTGACGGCCGCTGCAAATCGTATGGCGCTGAGGCAGATGGCTACGGCAGGGGAGAAGGCTTCTTGGTGGCTATCTTAGAAGGCCTGCAGTCTGTTGCAGATGCTTCGCTGGTGCAGGCTGTGCTTGCAGGGTCTGCTGTCAACCAGGATGGCCGCAGCAGCGGCTTGACCGCTCCACACGGCCCAAGCCAGGCTGCGCTGGTGACTGCTACGATGCAGCAGGCGGGGGTCAACCACCTGGCGTACGTGGCAACACATGGCACAGGCACTCCACTGGTAAGACAAGCAGTATGCGCAGTAGCTTGGCCGTCTGGCATACACGCCAAATGCTTGCATCACGTGAATGCACGCCTGCCTTTTGCTGCTTAGTTCTGTGTCACAGCCTGTGACTCCCCTCAAGCCAACTCACCATGCCTTGTCTCCTCCGGCCGCAACCCAACTCAAACTTGCCCATGCAAGCCGCCTCACAATGCCTTGTCTCCTCCGGCCGCACAACCCAACAAAATTAAAATTTGCCCATGCAGGGTGACCCAATTGAGTCGAACGCTCTGCGCAGAGCTGTGGCCCCTGTGGCGCCAGCAGCATTAGCAGAGCTGCCTGAAGACTTCGTCTTCAGCGTAGGCGCAGTCAAGGCCATGACGGGCCACCTGGAGGGTAGTGCTGGGCTGGCTGGCCTAGCACAGGCCGTGGCAGCGCTGCAGCAGCAGGCAGTGATGCCGCTGCGCTACCGCAACATCAACCCGTATGTGGCTAACAGCTTGGACAACTGGCATGTGAAGAGCAGGTAAGACAGCAAATTGGATGACAGTAAGTGCGCAGACGCAGCGTGCATTGCCACCGGGTTTTGCTGGAACTGTACTATGCGGCTCAGCTGCTGTCCCATGTCAGATGTGATTGGGGGTACTGCTGGACCTGTGATGACCAATGCCTGCTGGGCCTAGCTGCTGTGGCGTCATGTGGTTATGCTTTCTTTCACTCTGTGTTACCGCAGGCTGCCCATCCAAGCAGGTGGCATGACAGGCACCCTGCTGCATGCTGGCACCAGCTCATTTGGCATGAGCGGTGTCAATGCACATGCCATCGTGCGCCTACCTGACTCCACAACATCGACCACGCTATCCCTAGCACCCAGCGGCAGCAGCAGCAGCTTTGCATGGCGCAGGCAGGATATGAGTGCTGGCATACTGCCAGTGGGCAGGCAGTTTGCGCACATGGCAGCAGCAGGAGGCAGCAGCAGCGGCAAGGCTACCTATCAGTTCCTGCTGCCGGTGCTTGAGCGGCCTGGCCTGGCGTGGCTGTGGGACCACCAGGTGGGATGATGCAGACAGACATGCAACATTTGGCAGGATGCATGTTACCTCTTCCTGCTGTCCGGGCACAGGTTGACAGTGTGCCTTGTACGTCACATTTGATGTACAGATATGCTCCAGTTTGCAGTATGCATCTTTGTTCATCCTGCAGGCTGTGCACAGGTTGTTGTTACCTGTACCCCAGGGCATGCGCCATGCTTAGCCTATGTCAGCTGCAGGACAGCGCATCTCTGTACAGCACTCTGCACAAACCAGCTCGCTCACTTGCCGTGTTATGCATGTATGTCAACTTGCTGCATGTAGGTTGCTGGCAAGGTGCTGCTGCCTGGTGCAGCTTACCTCGAGATGGCAGCAGCTTCAGCAGCAGCACTGCTGCCAGCAGGCCTCAACACCAGCAGCAGCAGCACTGCCAAGGCAGCTGCAGCAGCATTTACAGCTGGTCTAGCTGACGTGGTGCTTGCAGCTCCCTGTGTGCTGCCTCAGTGGGGGCAGCAGCAGCAGCAGCAGCTGGTGATCACCTGTGACGTTGACTTGACAGCAGGCAGGGTAGTCATCTCATCTGCAAGCAGCGCAACCACCAGCAGCACAACGCACATGCACTGCAGCTTGGTTGCAGTCAGCGCTAGCCTAACAGCTGCAGCAGGAACAGCAGCAGCAGCAGCTGCTGCATCTGTGGATGCAGCACGTGCAGCATGCACAGATCCGCTTGATTCACCAGCACTTTACCATTCCCTGGCGGCAGCAGGCCTACAGTATGGGCCTGCACACCGGCTGCTGCGCTCAGTGCACAGCAGCAAGCAGCAGGCAGCAGCTGCCATTGCAGGCGATGCAGCCGCACAGGCAACAGACGGGTACCTAGTACATCCTGCTGTTCTAGACTGTGTGCTGCAGCTAGGTGCAGTTGTACCCGAGCCTGGTATGTCAGCTGAGCAGAAGTCTGCTATGGTGCCAGCTGCATTGAAGCTGTTTGTGCCAGGCAGCAGCGGCATCAGCAGCAGCAGCTTCAGCAGCGATGGCTTCAATGCATTTGCAGTGCGGCTGGCAGGAGCCGCCCAGGGTGCTGCTGCGCTAGCTACACACCGTGACCATGCATTGGTAGATGGAGCAGGCCGTATGGTGTGTGTGCTGCATGATTTGGAAGCACACAGCATCGCCAGCACTGCGCAGCGGGGCATTGCATCTGCTGCCCAGCAGCAGCAACCCCTGCCAGAGATGCTGTACGACATTGAATGGGTAGCGGCAGACATTGCAGCAGGAGCAACAGCAGCCACAACGCAGAACGTTCTGGCTGCTGCAGCAGCAGCAGCGCAGTTTGCACTGCAGCCAAGCGGCGGCGTCACAGCAGCTGCAGCTGTGTCAAACATGATTGCAGTGCTGCTGGCTATGGGGCAGACGGGTGCAGCGCATGCACTGCTGGCAGCCACACAAGAGGCTGCTGCTACAAGCAGCAGGCCAGCTGGACTATATGTTGCAGCTGCTAGCCAGCTTGACGCAGCAGTTAAAGGCATGCTGCGCAGCTACATACAGGAGGTGCCAACAACAGCACTCGCCAGCAGCATAACAGACCCTGCAGACCTCACCGCTGCTAAAGCAGCAGCAGGAGTCGCACAAGCTACCCCTAACATTGCAGTGCTAGCTGCAGGCGGTCAGGCAGTCAGTGGAGCAGATGGGTACGGCAGCTCGAGTGCTGCTGGTGTGCTGCATGTGCCAGTGCTGCGTCACAGCACTGCGCAGATGCAGTCACAGCCCTTCCAGCTGCTTTCAAAGGCCAAGGGAAGCCTCAGCAGCCTGATTCCAGTGCCAGTTTCCATGCAGCTGCAGCAGGAGGGCACAGTGCTGCTGTCAGTGAAGGCAGTGGGCATCAACTTCAGGGATGTGCTCAACGTGCTGGGCATGTACCCGGGAGACCCAGGAGCACCAGGCAGCGATATGGCAGGCGTGGTCGTCAGCTCAGCTAGCAGCGACAGTAGCTTGCAACCGGGACAGGCAGTGTTTGGGCTTGCAGAGGGTTGCCTAGGCAGCCATGTGCAGGCCTCTGCTCAGACCCTGGTGCCCATGCCAGGGCATGTGAGCTTTGAGGCTGCAGCAACCATGCCCACTGTGTTCATCACAGTGGACATGGTGCTGAACCAAGCAGCAGGGCTGCAGCCAGGGGAGCGCGTGCTGGTGCATGCAGCAGCTGGTGGTGTTGGCCTGGCCGCACTGCAGCTGGTGCAGGCCATTGGCGCAGAGCCTATTGCTACTGCTGGCAGCCCGTCAAAGCGCAGCCTGCTGCGCTCCCTGGGTGTGGCGCACGTGGTGAACTCGCGTGACCTGACCTGCTTTGAGGGCATTGCGCGCCTGGGTGGTGTTGATGTTGTGCTGAACAGCTTGACCTCCCCTGGCATGGTGGGCGGCAGCCTGTCAGTGCTGAGGCGTGGTGGGCGCTTTGTGGAGATCGGCAAGAGGGACATCTGGGCACCAGCAGCGGCAGCAGCAGAGCGGCCAGACGTTGCTTACAGCCTAGTAGCAGTTGACTTCATGTCTGCAACTGGCTTGAACACAGCTATGAGCAGGCTGTCAGCGCAGCTAGCTGCCGGTGTGGTGCGTCCACTGCCCAGCGCAGTGCACGACTTGGGCAGCGTGGCAGCAGCGTTGCGTCAGATGAGCCAGGCGCGGCACGTTGGCAAGGTGGTGGTGAGGCGATCGCCAGCTGCAGTACCTCATTTTGAGCAGTACGCAGCAGGTGCAGTGGCAGTTGTCGGAGGTACAGGCACGCTTGGTTGCCTGATGGTTTCTTGGCTAGCAGAGCAAGGGGTGCGCAGCATTCCCATCATCAGCAGGACTGGCAGGCTCAGCGCTGCACTTGCTGAGCTGCTGCAGAGTGGTGCTTCCGCTGTTCAGCAGGCAGTTGTGCATGTGGTGGCGTGTGATGCAGCATGCAGTGCTGATGTGGAGGTGCTGCAGCAGCTGCTGTCAGGGCGCATGCCGCTGCTTGGCGTCATGCATGCTGGCGGGATACTGGCGGATGCCACCTTCAACAAGCAGACGCTTGCCGGAGTAAGACAGGTGAGCTGACTACATGGAACTAATAACCCCAACCTTCCCAACCTTCCCAACTGCAACTAATAACCCCAACCTTCCCAACTGCAAGTAATAACCCCAACCTTCCCAACTGCAACTTTGCAAGGATGCGTCCTGGGCCTCATTCGATTTATGCTGCCCGGCTCGTCGAACCTGAACCTGCATCCTCCAACATAGCAGCCACCCCTGGTACTCGCCACAACATCACGTGTGCACTCACAACTGTCATGCCCTTGCGGCTGTTATCTCTGCAGGTGTCTGCTTCCAAGAACAGTGCAGCAGGTGCACTGCAGTTCCTGCTGCAGTGCCAGCCGGTCAGCCATCAAGTGCTGTTCAGCAGTGTTGCCAGCCTGTTAGGCTCCCCAGGCCAGGCCAACTATGCAGCAGCCAATGCAGGGCTGGACGGCCTAGCAGTGCAGCTAGCTGCATGCGGCCTTCCTGCTGTGTCTGTGCAGTGGGGCGCGTGGGCTGGTGGCGGCATGGCTGCTGCTGATGCGCAGACTGCTGCGCGTGTTGAGCGCATGGGCATGAGCCTCATCAGCCCAGCAGCAGGACTGGCGGCACTGGAGGGGGTGCTGGGTCAGTTAGGAGGGGTGGCTGCCACAGTACCATCTGGCCAGGCAGCAGCAGCAGCAGCTGGCAGCCGTGCGGTGGTTGCGGCTGCTCCGTTTGCTTGGGGCAGGTTCCTGCAGCGCTTTGGTGGCGATGTGCCGGGCCTGTTTGCTGAACTGGCAGAGGAGATTGCTGCCACGGGACGCCCTGCAGCAGGTGAGCGGTGAAAGAGATTGCTGTGAGAAGATGTTGCTGTATCAGCAGTGTTGTTCTTGATGTGCCGCGCTTGCTGGTCCATGGTGCCACATATCCTAAGCCATATGCAGTGCAGGTGCTGCAGGTAGCGCAGTTGTTTGTTTGACTAATTGTCGCCATCCTTTGACTTGCGTCCTTGCTTGCCTCTGCTGTTGCAGGAGCTCCTGCTGCTGGAGGGCCAGCACGTGCCCGCATCAGCCGTGAAGGCATTGCCACCATGGTGCATGAGGCCGTCGCAGCAGTGTTGGGCCCTGACGTGAACCCTGACGAGCCCCTGATGGCCTCAGGGCTGGACTCCCTGGGAGCAGTGGAGCTGCGCAATGCACTGCAAGCGCAGATTGGCAGCGAGCTGCCTGCCACGCTGCTGTTTGACTACCCGTCTATCAACGCGGTGACAGGCTTCTTGGCAGAACAGGTGGGTGCTTATCATCAGCTTAGTGCTCTATGTGTCAAGTACGGTGCTTTGAAAGTCTAAGCTTAGGGTCGCCCTGTGCAAAACCGTTGACAACAATGGTGCCCGGCAGTTTTGATATACACAGTGTGAGTGGAAAGTTTCTGTTATATCATCATCCAGTTGCTACAGATGTGTGTTCTATGTTCTATGCAGGTGGCTGCTCCATCTGCTGCAGAGGAAGCAGCATCACCTGCAGCAGCACCAGCAGCAGCACCACGAGCAGCAGCTGCAGCTGCACGGCCGCTCATTGCCGTCACAGGATCAGCTGTGTCAGCACCAGCCGCTGCATTCAGGGACGGCAGCACAGCAGTGGACGCAATCAGTGCAATCCCGCTGCAGCGCTGGGACTGGGAAGCACTCAGCAGCAGTGCAACAGGCACAGGCGCACAGCTGCCAGCGTGCTTTGGCGGGTGGCTGTCAAGCATTGACATGTTTGATGCAGCCGCATTTGGCGTGAGCGGAGTTGAGGCAATGCTGATGGATGTACAGCAGCGGATGCTGCTTGAGCTGTCACTTACGGCGCTTACGGGTGCTTCAGCGGCAGCAGCAGCAGCAGCTGCAGGCAAGGCAGCACTGCAGAGCAGTACCAGCAGCAGCAGCATTGTGTCGGGTGACCAGCACGGGTGCATTGCAGTTGGTATTGCTTCGGCAGAGTACAACAACTACCTGCTGCAGAGGACAGGCGCTGCTACCAGTGCATACTCCGCAACAGGTGAGCGTTGTGGATGTATGACTTCTGTTAGCGGCCACAGCACAGCACTGCGGCAACATGTCCATGTTGTTACACAGCATATTGCGACGCGCTGGATGGTCAATGACCTGCACTCAACCATCACTTGCTGCTCAAGAAGCACATGTCAACGCGCACCAACACCAGCTTGCTGACCTGTCCTGTTCCCGCCGGCACGCCTGCCTGCTGCAACAGGTGGCGCTCTGAGTGTGGCCTCTGGCAGGCTGGCCTACACCTACGGTATGCGTGGAGCAGCCCTGTCAGTTGACACAGCCTGCAGCAGCTCCTTAGTAGCCTCACACTTTGTCGTCAGCCAGCTAGCTGCTGGTACATCTGCAGCAGGCATTGCAGCAGGTGTTGGCGTCCTGCTGTCACCGAGCCCGACAGCTATGTTCCAGAAGGCAGGCATGCTTGCACCTGACGGCCGCTGCAAGACGCTTGACGCGTCAGCCGACGGCTACGTGCGCTCCGAGTCAGCAGGTGTCCTCATCCTGCAGAGCTTTGCAGTTGGCAGTGTCAGCAGTAGCTCGCAGGCGTTCCTGGCCATCATGGCTGGCTCAGCTGTCAACCAGGATGGCCGCAGCAGCAGCCTGACAGCACCCAATGGCCCTGCACAGCAGGAGGTGCTGCGCGCAGCACTGACAGACGCGGGGCTGGTGCCTGGCAGCATAACTGGGCTGCAGATGCATGGAACGGGCACTCCACTAGGTGAGCTGCTGCTGACACTTTTGACACCAAGATGACCTGTTGTACTGCAGGCAATAGCGCAACGTACTAAGTTGAGATCTGGCAGCAGGAACAGCAGCTTGAGCACAGCAGAGTTCAAGTCGCATGGCATCATCCCTGGACTGTGCACTGGCATTGCATAGGCTGTCAACACTCATGGATGCTGCCTTGTTGTTGCTGCCTGCAGGTGATCCCATCGAGGTTGGTGCAGCATCAGCAGTGCTGGCAGCAGTTGGCCAGCAGCCAGGCCGCCAGCAGCCGCTGCTAGCCACAGCCAGCAAGTCCTGGATTGGCCACAGCGAAGCAGCAGCAGGAGTGATGGGCATTGCACATACCTTGGGCGGGCTAGGCAACAGAGCTGCGCAGGCGGTGCTGCATCTGCAGAGCATCAACCCATACCTTGAGGCAGCATTGAGGCCTGGTGGGTTGACTGACGTCTGGTGCTTGCCAAGACAGGCAGCTGGCCAGCCGCTAGCAACCAGCAGCAGTGGCAGCAGCAGCAGCAGCTTAGGCAACTGCCTGGTCAGTGGCGTGAGCAGTTTTGCGTTCCAAGGGACCAATGCACACCTGCTGCTGGCAGCAGCACCAGCTGTAGCAACTGAGGCAGCAGCAAGTGCGAACGCAGTTCAGCTGCCTTGGCAGCATGCGCGTGTGTGGCCGCTGCCGCCAGCCCATCTGATGATCAGGAGTGCCGCAAGCAGCAGCAGCAGCAGCAGAGGGCAAGCAGTGCTGCAATGCCAGCTAGGTTCCCCAGCGCTCAGCTTCCTGAGGGACCACCGGGTGCTGCAGCAAGCTCTTGCGCCAACCGCCGCCTTCTTAGAGATGGGAGCAGCAGCAGTCAGCATGCTGCTGCCACCGCACACTAGCTGCTGCATGCAGGGGGTGGTGCTTGCTGCCTCCTTGAGGGTAGATGAGGAGGGTAGCATAACAGTCGCAGTGGCTCTGGCTACTGGTGCATTAGAGGTGCGGTCAACCAGCAGCAGCAAGAGCAGCAGGCAGCCCCGAATCCACTTGATGTCAAGTATCAAAGCAGTTACTGGGCCAGATGCAGCGCCGCAACGGCAGGAGCAGCAGGAGAGTGTGGCGTCTCAGTTGCTGCAGCAGCTGTTTGCTAAGCAGCACCAGGAGCTGCTTGCAGCATTGCCTGTAGCTGCACCATACATGGCGACTGCAGGGCTCGACCACAGCAGCAAATGCCAGGGTTTGCTGGAAGGACCCATCGAGGGTTTCATCCTGCACCCTGCTCTGTTAGAAGCAGCGCTGCAGACGCAGGCACTTGCACCTGTGCCCGAGCAGCTAGCCGCAGCAGAAGGTGCCATGGGCATGTGGGTGCCAGCAGCTATTGCAGGCTTTTTGGTAGGCGCAGAAGCACCTGGCGTGCAGCATCTAACCATCGCTGCTTGCCCAGAGCAATCTGGCAGTAGCACTAGCAGCAGCAGCACGATGCAGCTGTACACAGATGCTAGCGTCCCTGTTGGATCCATCGTACGAGCAGAGTTCAGGCCGTTACAAGGTGGTGAAGCAGCAGCACAGCTGGGTGCGGCAGGTGCATTGGCAGCTCAAGCTGCAGGGCCAGCGGCAGCAGCTGAGGCAGCTCAGCCGTCCATGTCAGATGAGCAGCTCTCGCTGCTGGTGCAGAGCACTGTGGAGGCAGTGCTGGGCCAGGCAGTTGGCAATGAGGAGCCACTGATGGCTGCAGGACTGGACTCCCTGGGAGCAACAGAGGTAAGAACATTGACAAAATTACCAGCCCAGTGGAAGAGCGATAAAAGCTCCACCAGATTCTAGTGCAAAGCTGTAAAGGGAAGATGGTGTGGCCGCCGCACGCTTGTGTGGCACAGCAGAGCATGCATGCTGTGCTGAAGGGCCAGCTAGGTGGCAGAAGTACCGTCTTGCTGTCAATGACGCGTTGCCCGCGTGTTGTTGTCGCTGTTGTCTACTGCAGGTGCGCAACAGCTTGCAGGACTCCCTGGGCATTGAGCTGCCAGCCACGCTGGTGTTCGACGCACCCACCACCAGCGCCATCAGCAGGTTCATCATGCAGCGCCTGCAACCATCCACAGCAGCAGCAGCTGGCGCCTCTGCAGCAGCACGCCTAAGGGCGCTGCGCTCAGCACCAGGAGCAGCTCAGGAGCAAGCACTTCTAGTGATGGGCGCCTCTGCACCACGCTGGACACTTGCTGACTATGCCGCTGGTGGTGACGGTGTCACAGCTGTGCCGTACTGGCGTTGGGATAAGGAGGGCCAGAGGGGTGCAGGCGTAGCGCCTAGCGAGGTCCTGCCGCGCTTTGGCGTGTTCCTGCCGTACGTAGACCAGTTTGATTGCGCAGCGTTTGGAGTGACGCCCCTGGAGGCGTCTACTATGGATCCCCAGCAGCGGCTGCTGCTGCACGCTTCAGCTGAAGCTGTGCCTGCAGCCGCACTCAGCAGCAGCAGCGGCAACTTGACCAGCGTGTACGTTGGCATTGGCAGCAATGACTATGAGGTGCTAGCTAACCATGCTGGCGTGTCTGTCAGTGCGTTCAGCTTCACTGCTGCTTCAGCAGCAGTGGCGTCAGGTCGGCTTGCATTCGTGATGGGCTTTAATGGTCCTTCTGCCAGCATTGACACTGCTTGCTCAGCGTCTATGGTCGCGCTGCATATGGCGGTTGGCAGCTTGAGGGATGGCAGCTGCAGCTCAGCTCTTGTGGCTGGAGTGCTGCTGTGCCTGGTGCCTCAGTCAACGCTGATGGTGCAGCGCGCAGGCATGCTGGCACCTGACGGCCGCTGCAAGGTGGGTACCTGGACGCATGAGTAAGCATCAACACAATGCACCCTACGAAGCTACAAGCCGGTTCCATCAGGTTGACAAGGGTGGCAAGTCGATGAGCTGACAGCCAACATGCTACAACAGCACAACCAGTCACTCGCCACCACCAGCTCACACACTTCGCCCCTTTTCTGCATTGCTGCAGGTGCTCAACGCCACGGCAGATGGCTACGTGCGTGGCGAGGCATGCAGGGCCATGTGGATCGAAGCAGCGGATGACGTCAGTGCAGCGCAGCCCGACCCGGCCACCAACAAGCAGCCCCTAGGCATCATTGCAGGCACCTCTGTCAACACCAACGGCAGGGCCAGCAGCCTGACAGCGCCGCATGGGCCGTCTCAGCAGGAGCTGATTGCTGTCGCGCTGGCATCTGGAGGCATGGCTGCTGCTGATGTCACCGGCATTGTGCTGCACGCAAACGGCACCAGCTTGGGTGAGTGGGCCACACATTGCCTGCCGGAATGTGTGGCTATAGCTGCTCATGATCTGCTGCATGTTTGTCCTTGATGGTGCTTGCATTCTTGTGCAACACTATTTCAGCATATGTGGTATGCGCCTGACACGTGTGTGGTTTGTGCTGCATATATGCTGCAGGTGATCCCATTGAGATTGGCGCAGTCGTGTCAGCCTACGAGGTCGGCGCTGCAGCATCACACAGCAGCAGCAGCAGCAGGGAGGCTCCCTTCCTGTTCTCCACCATCAAGGGCTATGCAGGGCACTCCGAGGCGGGAGCAGGCACCGTAGGCGTCCTAGAGGCAGTGGCCATCATGCAGCAGCAGGCCCTGGCACCTGTGCTGCATGTGCGCGAGCTGAACCCGTATGTGGCTCAACCTTTGGAGGGCAAGGCTGCGCTGATTAATCGCAGCGCTGGCCTGGCGCCTGTGTCGCATTGGCAGCACAGCGAGGGGCTGATAGCTCTGGGTGTCAGCTCATTTGGTGCACAGGTGAGAGAAGGTCGCAGTGGTTATTCTTTACTACACATTGCACTTGGACTGCATGGAATGCAGTGTGGCTAATGGGGCGTCAAGCGTCCCCACCAGCATAGTAACCAGCAATTGGCCATTATGGACGCCATTCAAACTTGAGTTACGTGTTGGCTGGTGTCATCACAGGGCACCAATGCACATGCCATCATCGGCCACCGCCACAGCTGGACGCTGACGTCAGCACCCATCATGGAGGCCACGTCATCGTCAAGCCTCTCAGCAGTGGCCAGCCCCGCAGCCCTTGACAAGTCCCGCTTCTGGGTGGCGCCAAATTACCAGCAGCTCATCAGCAGGGCCCTCATCACCCGCAGCCGCAGGGCAGCAGGAGGTGTCAAGATGGCGTTTGAGGCGCGGTTAGATGCTCCAGGTTTGGCGTATCTCTGGTCGTATGTCAGTACACCTGTAGAGCCCGGGCAGACGGTGCAGCCGTTCCTGTCTAACAGTGTGCTGCTGGCTGCTGCAGCATCTGCTGCAAGCTTGGTGGTGAATGCCAGTAATGCAGGCAGCAATGCACTGCTGTTGAGCAATGCTGTGCTGGCGCCGCCGCACATGCTGCCTCTGCATGTGGGTCAGCCGGGAGTGCGCATGCCGGTGCTGCTGCTTGCTTTCAATGCAAGCAACGGCAGCTGCATCATTGAGATTGATGGACAGCGGCAGCTGCAGTGCACAGTTGCAGCAGCAGGCTCTCCTGCAATGCAGAGCAGCAGCAGCAGCAGCAGCACAGGTGAAGGTGAAGTTAGAGGTGCAGCGGCTGTACCACTATCCACAAGGCTGCAGCAGCTGCTTAGTGCCGAGCTGCAGCCAGCTGCTGCAAAGGCGGCAGCAGCCAGCAGCCTTGTTCCAGCTGCGCTCCTAGAGGCACAGCGCCGGCAGCTGCCGCAGACAGCAGTAGCAGCACTCGGACCTGACCCTAGCAGCAACCTCAGCAGCGGCAGCGGCGTGGATGTGAGCGGCTACGTTCTGCATCCGGGCACGCTTGAGAGCTGCCTGCAGTCTAGTATGCTAGCAGAGCGGGATGCGTCTGCTCTCTGGCTGTCAGCTGTACAGAGTCTGACTCTGCCGCTTGTTTCACCATCAGCTGGTGCTTGCAGGGATGCAGGCGACAGCTGGGTAGCAGCAGACTTCACGCATGCATCAGATGGCAGCACCTGTCACATACGCAGCCTCAACATGGTTAGCAGCACAGGCGTCAGCATCAGCATGCGTGGCGGTGTGCTGGCAGCAGATGCTGTTGCTGCAGCAGAGGCAGCAGCAGCAGCAGCGTCTCAGCCGGCGTTGGCGGCTGGCACGCCAGCTGCCCAGGAGGCTGCTGCAGCTGCTGCTGCTTCTACTGCTGTTGCTGCTGTCACCAACCCATTGATGCAGCTTGATGAAGCAGAGCGTGGCCTGTTCCTGCAGGCGCAGATCATGTCCGAGGTAAGATCCTGCTGGGTTGCTGTTTTCTCAACAAACGCAACCGGTATTACATTTATATACGAACCCATGTGACTGTTACAATCACCATAAATAGCTTGATTGCGCTGTTGCTAGCAGGCAGGCACAGCAGACATGTCTGACATGTGTCAGTGCTTACCCACCTAGCAGTGCCTTGTACACATGAGCACACGTGAACAATCAACACTGTCTTACCCCCTGCAGGTGCGCGGCATGCTGGGGCACGCGGTGGGCCCTGATGAGCCGCTGATGGCGTCAGGCCTGGACTCACGCGCAGCCATGGAGCTGCGCGCCACACTGGCTGATGCGCTGGGCATAAGCTTGCCTGTGACACTGCTGTACGATGCACAGGTACGAGGACTGATGGTTTAAAAAATCCGATTACGGTTACTTCACAGGTGTTGGGTGCCAGCTGTGCCACTGTTTACCTGGGTTGCTTGACTCCTACTGCTTTTGTCAACCCGTCAGCTGCTGCTGGCAGTTCTTGCAGCTGCTAACCTGCTTGTTGCATTTGACAGAGGGGTTCTTCTCTGCTAAAGCTATCTTCTATGTGCTGCCTGCAGACCATCAACCAGCTGGTGGACTTCATCAATGAGCAGATCACAGCCACAACAGCAGGCCCAGCAGCAGCAGCAGCAGTCAGTGAAGGAGAAGAAGAGGAAGAAGGAGAGGCAGCTGCTGCTCGTCAGCGCCGCGCCCAGCAAGCTGCAGCAGCTGCAGCAGCAGAGACAGAGAAGCCTTCAGAGCTGCTGAAGCTGCTGCGGGGGCCTCCGGTGGCCAAGCCGCTGTTCCTGGCAGCGCCTGGCGTGGCCAATGCGCAGAGTGCATACTTTGCGTTCAGTCAGTTCCTGGCGTGGTCTGACCAGCCCATCTATGTGCTGGAGAAGGACAACGATCTGAACATCTATGACCTGGCACGCCAGAATGCACGCGACATCTTGAAGGTACGAGCCTCACTTGCATAGAGGGGTCAGTCAAGGCTGCTCTTTTGTGGCTTGTTGTTACAGGGAGGGGCGCGCTACCAATCCGCAACGCGAGTAACTCACTTGGTTCAGGTTCAACTGTACACAACTACTAGTAGCGTGTACATGTGCCCGGCTGCTGTGAGCCAAGCACATGACAGTGTGGCAAACACTGCTGGCCTCTGTGCTCGTGTGCTGCTGCAGGTCCAGGCAGAGGGTCCGTACCTGCTTGGTGGCCACAGCTATGGTGGGCTGGTGGCGATGGAGGTTGCTGCGGTGCTTGAGAGCTGGGGTCATGACGTGGGCCTGGTGCTCATTATGGACACGCCACGCCCCGAACAGGTGCGGCCACGTTTGCACGCCTACCAGCACAATGGCGAAAGGAGTACTTAGGCCAGTCTCGGGTCGCAGGGCTTGTTGGCATTCATGCTTGGCTGCCAGCTGGTGTGCCTGCTGCATGGATCACGCAGCATACCTTCCGTCAAGTCAAGGTACCGCTGCTCACTTTGCGTCGGCTGTTGTTCCTCGCGCTGTGCGCAGGTGCGCACCATGCAGCCGTCAGCCGAGGGTGCCAACGAGGCTGACTGCCTTGAGCTGATGGAGATGATCCTGGGGGCACTCGGCCGCGACGCAATCGGCCTGGGGGCTGGCATGGCCCACCCCAGGGAGAGCGACGAGTGGAAGAGCATGAGCCTGCAGCAGAAGTGAGTGCCGGCGGCGCGTGCGGTGTGACGGATGTGACCGTCCTAAACCGCTGCTTGCACGCACGGCAGACTGGAATCTGCCACGTTCTGCGCCTTTGATGGTTTTTGTACAATCATGGTTGATGCATAGTATTCAAAAAACCTGCATTCAAAAGCTGGTGCACTGTGCTGTTTGTGTGGTGCAGGTACGAGTTCTTTGCCCCCATCTGGCGCGTGATGCGTGACGACAACATGCCAGTGGCTGAGGTGGCGCGACAGGTGGAGGCTGTGGCATTGGCGGTGAAGCAGGGCAGCAGCATCAGCGACATGCGGCACCACACGCTCACTGGCAGGGTGCGGGGGGCACAGGTGCGCCCTTGTTTGCAATGTCTGCACGTTTGTGCGGCTGCACTTTGTGGGTGGCTGTGTTTCAAGTGCTGTGATGCCTTGCTTCTGCTTTGCTTGCCATCACCCTGCTGCATGTGTTCATGTAATGGATGGTCACTTGCTACTCAGGCCCTCGTTTGTGCAGCTGTAGCGTACTGCTGAACACTGAAACTGGTAACAGCAAGCATCAAAACCTTTCCTGCTGCTGCTGCCGATCCCACCAGGTTGTGTACTTCCGAGCCAACACACCTGGCGCCTGCGGCTACGTCAATGACAGCCGCTACTGGCGGTACAGCCACGGCACGTGCTGGTCTGAGGTGGCAGATGACCTGCTGGTGGTGGACGTGCCTGGAGACCACTTCTCATTGCTGCGACAGGTGCGGCAATACTTGTGAACCACCTTTGTGACTGTGTTCTGTTGTCATGTGCCAGCATGAGCATAGCAGCTTACGGTAGCGCGTGCACGCGCATGTGACATCTTGTACACATCCTGCATGCCCATGCATGTTGCCAGAGGTGTGAGCTGCAGCAGGAGAGTGCTGAATCACTGTAACACAACAGCATCAACCAAGCAGCTCACCCACCCACTGCAGGTAGCCTGTAGCCGATGGTGGTTGTGCACCGTCTCAACCACACGCACTGTTCGAAAACTTGTCCCGCAGGACCCTCCTGACATGGAGCCGCTGGTGGCCATGCTCAACTGCTAATAGGTCTGCTGGCCTGTGCCTTCTCACTCATGTGTATTGGTACAAGTCTCTTCCTCGCAGGACCCCCCACACATGGAGCCGCTGGTGGCAATGCTCAACTGCTAGTAGGTCTGCTGGCCTGTGCCTTCTCACTCATGTGTAATGATACAACCCTTTTTCTCGCAGGACCCTCCTGACATGGAGCCGCTGGTGGCCATGTTGAACTGCTAGTACTACTAGTAGTACCTAGTAGATCTGCTGGCCTGTGCCTTCTCACTCATGTGTAATGATACAACCCTCGTTCTCGCAGGACCCTCCTGACATGGAGCCGCTTGTGGCCATGCTCAAGATAAAGCTGGGTGCATTCGGCTGGGCAGAGGCGGTGCGGCGCGACCAGGGCGGCCAGTGGCGCGGGCATGGCGCTGCGTCAGCAATGGCTGAGCTGGACGAGTACCTGGAGCGCATGGGCGTCAGGTGGGCACGCGTGTTCCTGATACTGCACGTGATTCCACGTCAGTTGCGTTACAGTCGAGCTGCGGCGGCCGCTGTCTTTTGGTTGCCTATGATATGGTTGTCGAAGAATGTGCTGCCTGTAGAACACTGTGTGCTGGTGTGCGCGTCTCAACACATTGCTGTGCTTGTCATGCCTGCTCACCTGTAGGGACCGCGGCATCCGTTCGCGCCTAACTGCAGCACTGCCCGTGGCTGACTTTGAGGAGGTCTCCACCACAGCAGCACGTGCACGCCCCTCGCAGCTCATCCGTTCGCTGCCGCCAGCACAAGGCGTGCTCACCGACCCCTCCGTACCACCCTTGGTGCTCGTATCAGATGCTGAGATGCCTCTGCCACACATCATGGCAGCACTGCAGCGGCTGCAGCGGCAGGTGTACCTGCTGCTGATGCCTCCTCAGAAGCATCTCGCACAGCTGCGCAGTGTGCCTGCACTGGCCAGTCTGTTTTTGGCGGCGATCAGGACGCGTGTGCCTGCAGGGCAGACGCTGGTGCTGTCTGGCATTGGTGCTGGCGGCGTGGTAGCGCATGAGATGGCTGTGCAGCTGCAGCGTGCTGGCGAGCAGGTGGGCATGGCTTGCCAGTTGCCAGTGGGTGTTGTTAGTGTTGCAGCGCTGCACTCTTGTGCACCATCATTCTGCATTTGGCCTGGGCACTTGCATGATTACAGCCATGCACTTATAGCATAAAGATCAGGCCAAACAAGCTTACACTGGTGTTTAAGCACCCACTGCTATGTGCCCCCTGCTGCCGCACCTGCAGGTGCCTGTGCTGCTGCTCCTTGAGAACGGCCCCATGCGCGAGGCTGCCGACTTTGTGCAGCAGCCCTGGTACAAACTGTACCACTTCCTGGTCTCATGGCGGCCCGATGTGGACATGGTTGCATGGGCCAATGCCACGAAGGGTCTGGCAGCCCACCCGCAGGCCTTTGAACGCCAGCTGGATGCAGTTGCTGCACTGTGCCCTGCGCACATGCCAGCTAGCAGCTGGGACATGCTTGTTGAGGAGCAGCTGCGCAGCCGTGTGCGGTCCGGTTATGCATGGGAGGAGCTGCTGAGCAGCTGGGTGGCCATGTTCTGCCTCGTCACTCAGCCTGCAATGGCAGCTGCTACCACGGCAGCAGCAGAAGCACCAGGTGGCGCTGGCACGACTGCCGCACCTGCAGCAGGGGTTAGTGCGGAGGCGGGGCCGCAGCATCTGCCGGAGCTTGATGAGTTCCTGCTGCAGATGTATGCGCTGGAGGGTGACCCTGCTGCGCAGCTGGACGCGTTGGCTCTGTACAAGCCTGGCAGCATGAGCAGCGCTGACTGGGACAGGGCGGTTGGCAAGGTGAGAGGGCAGGCAGGAGGCGGAAGACACTGCTGCTTGCTATAGGCATGAGTATCCCTAGCACTGCTGCACTTGTCATTGCTCCCAACATCTTAATGTTTGCATAGCGGCGTGGACAATACTTCACCAGTGATAACAAATGCTTGCCAAATTACTCAGCCAAGATGTTCCTACTGCCTGCCTGTGTGCCTGCCTATGTGTGTTGTCCTTGCAGCTGCTGGCGCAGGTGTCCTACCTGAAGGCCATCAGTGCCAGCTACCAGCCCACGCATGTGCTGCAGCCCACCACGGGCAAGGTGTGGTGCCATGGTGGCGCCCACAAGAGCATACGCGACGTGCTGGACGGCTGCGCTGCAGGGGTGAGTACGCTGCTGGGGGGTTATGTGACGGCCCTGCCTGCTGCTCTCTGTCAAATCCGCTGCCTGACAAGAGCGTAGAAACTTTGTAACAACTTTGCTGCTAGGGGATTCAAACACACTGTGCAGTGCACTGGCAAGCTTGAACTTACACCCTTGTTATCAGAGCCTATGGCAGTTTGATTGTGCAGTCAGGGTCTGTCTACAGGTTGGGGTTTCGTTGGTATGAGCTCGTAAGGTTGTCTGAGCTGATCCTGCACAGCAAGCAATGCAACTGCAAGTTGCTGTCACGCAGTCAATATGCACAGAGGTGGTCTTTGTTGCGAGCTTCGCAGCCAACAACTTGTTCAACTCACCCAATCTATCCTGCGCTGCATCCCTGCTGCCACCGCTGTCGCCCTGCAGGCGTTGCGGCCCATCGCTGCCTTGCTGCAGCCGCTGCAGATGCAGCTCTGGCGCGACACGCATCCCACAGCTCGTGACCTTGCCACAGCACTCACAGCAGGCAGCCGCGCTGCAAGCACCACTGGAGCGGCACGCGCACAGCTGCTGCATGACTTGCCAACTGCAGCTGCGCCACCAGCAGCACCGCCAGCCGGCCCATCTCTGGGCAGGGCAGCACCAACAGCTCCTGCAGCGCAGCAGCAGCAGCAGGCGCAAGGTGGTGTGACGGTCACTGTGGATGCGTTGAACCGCTTCTGCTATGACACCACCACGCAGCCGCATGCAGCAGAGGCAGCAGCGCTGGCAGCAACAGCTGCACTTCCACCAGGCACGGACATGACGCCTGAGGATGTAGCAGCAGCAAAGGCAGCAGCAGAGCAGGCGGCGTTGGCCGCGGCACAGCACGCTCAGCTGCTGAGCACGCTGCCACTGTGGCTCGTCCCTGGTGAGACTGGCAGCTGCAATGAGGCGCTGAAGCATGCAGCTACGCTGCTGCCAATGCCAGCATACGGCCTCACGCTGCACAGTCCAGAGGCAGTCGCGGCAGCTGCAGCAGCAGCACCCAGCAGCAGCAGTAGCAGTGGCACAGCTGCAGAGGATGAAGCAAAGAGGAAGGCAGCCGCTATGCTAGCAGCTCTCCCTGAGCAGTGCGTACAGCCGCTGCTTGAGCTGCAGGCAACAGGGCCATACGTAATAGTCGGCTGCGGTGTGTTCAGCTGCATGCTGGCAGCTGCCATGGCATGCGAGCTTGAACACCAGCTGCAGCAGCAGGTGGTGCTAGTATTGGTGGATGGCCCGCCTGTAGTACCCACTGCGATGCAGCTTCCAGAGCCAGCTGTGTATGGGCTGTACCAGCTGGCAAGGGACAGCGGGACACTGCCAGCGCTAACAGCTGATGGTTCAGTGCCGCAGCCGTTTGCAGGGTTCGCAGCAGAGCTCTCGGCGCAGCTGCAGGCAGCAATGGCAGCAGCAGGGAGTGAGGTTGAGTTGGCCGGCCCGCTGCTGCCACCCGCAGCAGAGGCAGCAGTGCCAGCCCTGGAGGAGGCAGCGCAGCAGGTGGCTTCAGTGCGCTTCGTGGCCCCTGGCAGGGTGACCAGGGAAGCTGTGGTGGATATGCTGCGCTGCTGTCGTGTTGTGCGGCAGCTCTGGACCACGTATGCGCCGGACTACGTGTACCAGGGCCCTGCTGTGATGGTGCTGACAGAGGATGCGGAGGGCCGCGCGTTTTTGGAGGCGTGCAGGGAGAGCTGCGGGGGAGAGCTGTCACTGGTGCCGCTGACAGGGCTGCTGCATGGGCAGGTGTTGACGGGGGAGCGTGACCAGCAAGTGGTGCTGGTGGCATTGGTGGATGGCCTGATGGAGATGTTGCAGATGCTGTGAGGTGGAGGGTAGCTGGCTGGCAGTTGCGTGGCATGCAACGATTCAGAGGTTAGTCTGGTTTGTAGTATGCTAGTAGCGACGTTGTTGGGGGTAGTGTTTTGTGACTATACCAGCCGGGCCTGATGAGCTGCTTTAGGTGCACACAGATCGAAACAGCACTAGCAGCCTGCAAGGTGGTGGCGCTGGTCCAGGCCACGCCACCATGTCAAGTGCACAGGCAGCGCCACGGCGTGCTGGTTCCCATTCAAGGAACTTCCTTAGTAGGGTTGACGCGCACTTCATGAATGTAACTATAGATTTCTAGAGTTTAAGATGATATTTGGACGTTGGCGGCCGACGCCAACGGTGGCTATCATATGATGCATGAGCATGATGCCTACATCCCAGCTGCGGAGCGTGTGCAGCTGAACCGTGGCATCAAGCGCTGGCGCTGGCGTTGATGCTATGGCTCGACGATTAGATTGCTGGAACAGTGGCAGCGAGCCGCAGGGCCTGGCATGTCAAAAGCAGCAGCACATTGGCAGAAATGCATGCTGAGTGCGTGTGGCTGCAACCCAGCATGCAGGCATGCCAATAATGATTCGGCACGTGGAGCAAAGCAGTAGTACAGGAGGCCCTGCGTTCAGATTTTTAGCAGTCACGCCCTCAGCCTGTCCAGCTGGCAGGCGCCAGCCTGGTGCGCCAGCGCTGGTCTCAGCTGCAGGGTTTGGGCCGCGCCACCCGGGGCCCCAGGCAGCAGCTCAGCACAGGCAGCTGCTCTGAAAGGAATAGCGTGGTGATGGCTACGAACGGCGACAAGTTCCTGAGAGGGTGTTACATACCTGCCTGGCCCGTCCTCCCGCTGTCCTACTGTGCTGCTTCATAGCCTGGCTGCAGCTGCTGCTGTATCATCGCCCCACATGCACACCGTCGCTCCTACGGTTTATAGAGTGTATAGGGGTATAATTTTGTAAGGAAGAAGCGATCAAAGCTATCTACACAGCACCTGCTGCAGACAGGCACTGCTTCACCGCAGTTCGCGCAACAACGAGGGATCGCCGCTGTGTGGCGTGGCGCTGGACAAATCACAATCTGCCACCAGGCCATGCAGCATGAATGAGCGGGCATGCAGGCTCTACCCGAGCAAGCAGTGCCAGCCTTGTTCTACACCGCAGCAGGTAACTCTGCCTCTGCGAAACCCTCGAATCATCGAATACATGCATGATCGGCGGGATTGTGTACAACCTGGACCCAGAGCGCGGCTTGGCAGGTGCAGCTGCTGTGGTGCCTGTGCTGCTTCTTGACTTGGTGCCCACTGCGTGCAGATCGCCTGCAGCACGGCTTCCGTGCATAAAGTGTGTTGTCACGCATGCTTTCAGGCTTTGTTAGCATGCCTCATGCCCATATGCCCTAGATAACATGCCACCCCTGCATCGTTGTTGCCATGCCTTCTGCTGCTGCATCACAGATGGCAACAGCAAGTGCCAGCTGCGGTTGCTGGACAACTTCACAATCCATGAAACAGGCAGGCCAAATGCTTTTATTGCCCTGGAGGCCTTGCGCAGCAGCAGCAGGCCTGTGGCAACAGGAGAGCTGCTGCCAGCAAAGAGCACGGATGCAGGTGCTGCATGGAAACACCCGCCAGCATGCAGCGCGACAGCAGGGTCACCAGATCAGTTGCAGCATGTTGCGAGCAGCATATGCATCAGGCTGGCAGCTGCGCTAATGAAGCTGCGTTACACCAGACTGCGACAGACGTGCGCCACCTGGTGGGCTGTGCAAACATGGCACAACATGGCAGATGCATCACGGCACAAGGCACTGTTCTTACGAAGCAGCAGAGCCCCCGTATCACCCGTGCGCCCTGCTGCTTGCTGACTTACTTCAGCGTTGTGTGTTCCATACCACCATGACAGTCGGATGCGTGACAGAATGATGTTGCGTGGCTGTCGCTGTGCCTGCTGGCATGTGCAGGGGCTGGCCGTATCGCAGTTGCAACCGGGCCTGTGCGGGACTGGTGCCTGCAGTATGGAGAGCACCCAGCAGTGTGGATTATGACAGAGGTGGCATGGTGCGCGCAGCTGTGGTCACTACACTGATACACTGATGCACATATGTTGCAACTGCGCAGTTGTAAGGTGCATGCATATGGTGCAGGGTGGAGTTGCAAGACTTTTGCTTCAGTCACGCCGGGGCTGAGTTGTGCTTGACCTGTGCATGCTCAGGGCATACATGTGCGGCAACATCACGTTCTCTCTATTCCCATGGCGGGACTGGTTCCATGTCATACACCTGTGGTGCGCTTGCTTGCTGCAGGTACCGGCTAGGCACCCCCAGCCATGCTTATGCTGGCACTTACAGGTCGCTGCAGGCGCGACAGCAGCTAGCAGCACGCTGTGCGATCAGCCTTGCGCAGCAACCTGGTGCAGCTGTTGAGCAGGTGCAGCAGCAGGTGCTGGCAGGCAGTGCTGCAGCTGCAGGTGCTGGTGCCAGTGGTGCTGATGGCAGCACTGCATATGACGTGCAGCAGCTGCAGGCGAATGCACAGTTTCTGGCGGCGCAGATGGCTGCACTGCACGAGGTGAGTGTTAATGCGTAGTGTCGGGCCCATATGTCACAACACACATTGCGTGGTGTTAACCTTAGCTGCGACTGTTCTGTACCACAGTACATTCTGTACTAGCAGCCGTGGCGGATCCAGCAACTGTGATGCCATGCTGCAACGTTATGACTGCAGAGTTCAGCTTCTGTGCATAAGTGTGGCAGACAGACAGATGCTGCACGTGTACACTCCCACCACCACTGCCGCGCAATGCTCTGGCTGCCTTCTGCTGCAGGCTGGTGCGCTAGCAGCTGCAGCAGCAGCCGCGGCCCCCGCAGCACCTCCAGCAGATGCAGCAGCTGCTGGGGCCAGCATGCCCTTCCTGGCGTGGCTCAAGCAGCAGGCGGCTGAGCAGGAAGCAGCAGCAGCGGCTGCAGCAGCAGCTGCTGCCGAGGCGCGTGCAGCGAAGCGGCAACGTGTGAGCGAAGCTGGAGCTTCGGTGGCATCTCCTGCAGGTGGGCTGCACCGGCACTTGCAACGCTAGTTCAGATGGCGAAGGGGAAGGGCCTACGGGTACCTTCATTTCTGCAAATGCTATAACAGCTGCAGCTTGGTATACTTTTCACAGAAGAACACGTGTAGGACACCCTTTGTGTTCAGCTTACGTGCCAGCTTAGGCATTAGGTAACATGTTAGCACAACCGTGATTCCCACGCCAGCTGCAGCTGTCCGCCTGCGTCCCTTGGGAGCAGCACGTGGCAGGCGGTGCTGTGCTGCTTCTGCTGTGCAGAGGCAGCCAGCACCCCACCGGCACACCTCACTGTGGTGTGATGATGGCCCTCTGCGGTTGGCAACAGCAAAGACCAGTACTTCTGCCCCCAATGCTGTAACCATAGCTTATGGGGTTCGTTCCAGCTTGTACATTCAGCAGCTCTTGCTGCCAACTCCTCAATGTTTGGTTGGGCTTGCGGTGACTTCAATCTTTGTTATGCCGTGTCACATCAGGAGCTGTATATGAACGTATGTCTATGACTTGCTTTGCAGGCCTTGTCAATGGCAGCTCCCAGCAGCCAGCAGCCACGCCGCCAGGGCCAGCAGCAGCAACACCAACAGCTGCACCAAAAGCGGCTAAACCAGGCACTGCAGGCTGCAGCAGCAGCAAGCCTTTGAAGCTGAAGCTCAACTTGCAGCGCAGCAGCGGCGGGCCTGGCGGCAGCGGTGCAACGCCAGCACCAACGCCACCACCAGCATCTGCTGCTGCTGCTCCTGCAGCTGCCCCAGCTGCTCAGTTGACCCCTGAGCCACAGCCAGCAGCTGTGCTGAAGCCAGCTGCTGCTGCTGCTCCTAAACCAGCTGCTGCGTCAAGGCCTTCACCTGGTGCTGCTGGCTTCAAGCCCAAGATCAAGCTAAAAGGGCAGATCTTGCCGCAGGCGCAGCCAACCCCGCAGGACATGGGCAGCCAGATTCAAGGCCACCCTCCTGGTGCTGACAGTATGGGAGGCCCCATGCAGCAGCAGCACCAGCACAGCGGGGCAGGCCAGAGCCAGCAAAGCCATAAACCGAAGCTCAAGCTTATCATGCCGAAGGGGTTCATGCGTGCTGCTGGTGCTGCAGCAGGGCAGGCGTCGCAGCAGCAGCAGCAGCACGGACAGCGGCAGGCGACGAGCAAGTTGAAGCTGCCAGGGCAAGGGCAGCAGCAGGGGTTGCAGCAACAGCAACAGCCCCGAAGTGGACAGCTGCCGCCGCCCCCACCGCAGCTGCAGCATCAGCACTCTCTGCCGGAGTCGAAGGTGAGCTGACAAGAGTTTTGATGCTTCCACATGTTGTTGTGTTGCGGCATGTGAGACCGTGCAGATATCCTTGCTGCGCACATTCTCTCCATCATGGCTAGCTGTAGGCTCTTCTCACTTGAGGCGCAGACAACCCTAATCGTGGTCATGTCATTTGACTTGTGTTGTCTTACTGCGGTGCTGCTCTCCTGCTGCCCTGCAGGCATCGTGGGGTGCTCCACCACAGCAGTCCGCAGCAGGCCAGCAGCTGCAGGCGCAGCGCTCCTGGGACTACACAGACCACAGCTACCAGCAACACCAGCAGCATCAGTACTACTACCAGCAGCAACAGCAGCACTACCAGCAGCCGCGCATATCTGCTCGTGAGCAACAGCGTGCAGCTGCAGCAGCTGCACGTCAAGCTGCTGCCGAGGCACGTGCTGCTGAGGCACGTGCTGCAGCGATAGCACGCGCACAAGAAGAGGAGCGGCGCCGGCGCGAACACGAGCTGCAGTTGCAGCTCAAGCGACAGGCAGAAGCGACAGCGGACATAGCGCGTGGCATGCCGCCGCTTCCCACCCGCACGTTTCGCGTGCCTGCTTCACTGGTCGGTGAGCTGCTGCAGCTGTGGGAGTTCTGCCAGGCATTTGGCGCTGCACTTGGCATCCCTCCGTTCAGCTTAGAACAGCTTGAGGCAGCACTAATGCCTGGCCCTCTGACGGAGGATGAAAAGAAGGCGTCTGCTGAGGTAACCATGGCAGCTGTTGATGCTGAGGCAGCAGTAGCAGCGCAGGCAGCAGCAGCTGACCTGGCCAAAGCAATAACAGAGGCGCAGGCAGCTGAAGCAGCAGCGGCTAAAGCAGCAGAGCCTGTGCCAGATGCTGCAGCAGCGGCTGCAGCACCAGTCGCTGCAGCTGCACCTGCAGCTGCACCTGCAGCTGCACCAGCAGCCGCACCTGCAGCTGCACCAGCAGCCGCTGAGCAGCAGCAGCAGCAGCAGCAGGGAACCGCTGCTGCAGCATGTGCTGCTGCTGCTGCTGCTGCTGGCCCTGCAGAAGTGGCTGCAGGGGTAGCAGCTGAGACTCCAGCTGCTCCTGTACCAGCAGAAGCTGCTGGACCCGCCACAGCAGATGTGGCACCGCCTCCAACGGCAGCAGCAGCAGCAGCATCACCTGCTGTCGCGCCTGCAGCCAGTGCAGCAGCTCCAGAAGCTGCACAAGCAACTGCTGCAGCTGTTGACGAGTCACAGGCAGCAGCACCAGCAGCAGCAGCGCAAGGGCCAGGGCCCGGTGCTGCAGATGCACCAGCAGCAGCAGCTGCCAACGGTCCTGTTGCTGAAGCTGCTGCAGAAGCAGCTGCTGATGATGATGGTGCTGCTGTAGCGCCAGGTGCAGCAGACATGGGTGCTGCAAGTGCGCCTGATGCTGCAGTTCAACAAACACAGGCTTTGACACCCAGCAATGCAGTTCAGCAAACAGACCAGGAGCAAGCCGGACAGCACCAGCAGCTGCAGCCGCAGGTGACTCAGCAGCAGCAGCTTGAGCAGCTGCCGCAGGTCAAGCTCGAGGCAGCTGCGGAACAGCAGCAGCAGCAGCAGCAACAACAACAAGTTGAAGTAAAGCTGGAGCAGCCGCCACCGCAGCATCCAGAGGTCAAGTTGGAGCAACAGCAGCAACCATCACAGGTCAAGCAGGAGGCAGCAGAGCTGGCAGTGCAGGTGAAGCAGGAGCCTGGGGGCACACCTCAGCTGCCTGCTGGTGCTGCTGCTGCTGCCGCTGAAGTAGCAGCACAGCAGCAGCAGCAGGGTGGTAGCACACAGCCAGAGCAGCCTGACACGACGCCTCTTGCAGACACGCAGGGGCCGACAGGCCCTGCTGTTGCTGCTGCTGCTGCTGATGTGGCAGCACCGTCTACTGCTAGCTTGGGGCAGCCTGCAGCCAGTGCTAGCGCGAGTGGCGCAGTGGCGCCCTCTGCAGCCACAGATGCTGCTGCAGCACCCAGCAGGAAGCCGCTCAATATCAAAGTCAGGCTGGGGGGCCTGGCCAGGCAGGACAGCGCTGCAACACAGCAGCAGCAGCAGCAAGCTGCAGCCGGGACGGCAGCAGTGACTGCACCGGCAGCAGTGGCAGCCACAGCAGAGCCAGCAGCAGGTGACGCCGCAGCAGCTGCTGCAGCAACCTATCCAGGGGCTAGCGCTGGCATGGACCCTGCAGCTCTAGCAGCAGGTGCTATGGATCCTGCTGCTGCAGCAGCAGCTGGCTGGATGCACCCTAGCTCAACTGCCAGCCAACCCCCTCAAGGCCTTACCCTTGAAGCCGCAGCTGCAGCGGCAGCAGCAGCAGAGGAGGAAGAGGCCAAGAAGCAGCCTAACATTGGCATTGCGGACAGGCAGTCTCTGGCGTCTTCGCTGCTGCTGCGTGACGTGCACACCGCGCTGCTGCGCCTAGTCGATGGCACTGCTGCAAAGCCTGGGAAGAAGTTGATGCGGCAGCCGTTGGTGGCCAGGATGTGTCCCCCGGAAGGGCTGAAGCAGCAGTCAGTGGTGATGGCCCAGCCGCATTGGGCGTGCAGGGTTGGCTATGCGCTGTCTGCTGCGTGGGGCGTAGATAAGGCTGCCTTGGGTGTTGAGGTGAGCTGGCAGCATGCTTGCGTTTAGCACCTACAGCCTGCCAGAGCCAACAAATGTGTGCAGGTTTTTTTGGGGGACACTGCGGGAGGGCTGTGCAGTGGAGTGCATGGGGGTCTGCTCCTGTGCAGCTTTACGCAGAGTTGCTGTGCTTAGGCGATATGTACTGTCACCGCTGTACGCACATTGCGTACACACCCAACTCACTTCCTTGACCTTCCGCGTCTCTACCTGCCACGCTTGCATGCGCAGGCTCTGCTGCCGCAGCTGGTGTCCGGCAACTACGCTTCCCTGCCGCTAGAGGGCCGCATGTCCGTGCTGCGCTGCCTCATGGAGCTCTCCCTCGCCTCAGAAACGCTACGAGCACACCTGGACGCACGCATCGAAGCCTACACAGGCCCCCGGCCCATCCGTGCTGACACGTTCAGGGCGTTTGCAGGTGCACTGACTGGCCCGCAGCAGCCTGGCCCTGGCAGGGGGCGGTGGGCTAGATCAGGTGGTGGCGGCGCTGGTGGGACTGAGGGTGGTGGGCCGAGTGAGGATGATCGGCGTGCTGCTGCTGCTGCCAGCGACAGGAGCACTGCTGGGCGCATGCTGGAGGACTGGATGGAGTGGCTGAGCCAGCAGGAGCAGCACAGGTATGGGGTGTTGAAATTGGTGTGGCCAGGCGGCAAAGGCAGGGTGACGGTGTTTTCAGAAAACCACGGGGGTCCTATCTTGTGCGCATTGTGTTAGCCTGTCAGATCTGTGTTGTAAATCAGGCACCTGTAATGTACGGCCTGCTTCCTGGCCCCTGCCTCCTTGGCTTACAAGGGGTGGGAAGCAGCCTCACATAGAAGCACTGCTGACTTGCGTATGCTGGCACGCTGACGCATCTGCTCCTGTGTGGCGCGACAACTTATCTGCTGCTGCAGCATGGGTCTGCGCGTGCCTGTGGGCGTGGACTACCGTGGGCGCTGCTACTGCTGTACTCTGTATGCTTGCACGCTGACAAATGTGCTTCTGTGTGCCTCGACCTATGCTGCTGCAGCATGGGCCTTCGTGTGCCTGTGGGCGTGGACTACCGTGGGCGCCGCTACTGGCTGCTGGGGGGCGTGTCTGGCGCGTGGCGGCTGTACTGCGAAGAGAAGGACGGCGAGCTCTGGGTGAGCTGCATGTACTGCTGCAACATGGTCAGGCTGCTGCTGCTGCTGCTGCTGTTGCTGGATGCTGTGGTGTGGTGTGGAGTTGGTTTGCAGTGTATCATCCCAGCACAGGTTGCAACATTGCCAGAGGTTTGATTCTGCAGCATAGCTTCCTGCAGGTGCATGGTGTTCTGCATTTGTTATGTGCAGTGTCTTTTGCCACAACAGTGTCTCACGCTGCGACTCACATACGTGCTCCTCCTGCAGGGCTACTATGAGGGTGAGCAGCTGCTGCATCTAGCGCACTGGATTGCCTGCGCAGCTATTGAAGCCGAGCTGCCGCTGCTGCACACACTGTGCACCATGCCCTGGCCCTACCGCCCCAGCCTCGTCCTCATGGGAGTCTCCGCAGCCGCAACAGCAGCCGCTGCCGCAGCTGGCGCAGAGCCACCATCCACCCCTGGCAGCGTTGCATACTGGGCTTCTGTCGCAACCGGCAACTCCGGCATAGGGTTTGGCGGCTACCACTACACCCCAGCAGAGGCCGGGGTTGTGCCGCTGGGGCCGCAGCTGCTGGCTGGGCTGTGTGTGCCACACGTGCAGCAGCTGATGAGTGGCTGGGAGATGAGCCGCTACAGGCCTGATGGCTACAGGCGGCTGGCGGCACCGCTGCTGTACGGCGAAGCAGGTGAGCAAGTTGGTCAAAGTGAGGTGTAGATTTGTGTGGCTGTTTAGCAGTGGACCAGGTCGAGGCAAGGATAACACATGCTAAATACGGCTGATCTGGGCTGTAGGCCGGTGCAGCATCGTGCAGGGTGGTTTGAAGGTTCGTTTGACAGTGCAGATGCATGCAGCGCTTGTGGCAGGTGCGCAAAGCACAAAATGCAGTTGTTGCCCAGTGCTGCTGTTGCGTACCCCTGCTGCTGCTGCTGCTGCTGCTGCTGTGCTGCCGCAGACGTGGTTGGCGGCTGCATGCTGGCCAGCAGCGAGGCGCGCTTCAGCTGGGGCATGGCCAGCCTGCTGGGTGCAGCACCCTTCTATGCGGCTGGCGCGCAGCAGCTGCTGCAGAAGCTGGGACCGGTCATGGAGCAGGCACAGGTGGGGGGGGGGTTGCTACAAGATGAGGCAAGATGTGGCCAAAGCTGCGAAACAGGCCGTGCTTGCGACTGTGTACAGCATGGGTGTTCGGGAGCACTTGCTTGGAATGAAGTTGCTGACTAACGCTAACTGACTCAATGCTGAGCATTTGCATGTGGTTCGTGTTTGCAACTGTCTTTGCTGCCTGCAGGCTGCCTCAACTTGTGGGGCCTACACCTCTGCACTGCTGGCGCTGGAGTCCCTGCTCATGCAGCCAGACCTGCAGCCGGCCACCTCAGCAGCATGTGACTTGTGTACTGTATGGATGTCCGGGAGCAGTTGGTTGGAATGAATTAGGTCACTAGCTGAGCAGGTTCTTGCTGACGCTTGACTCAATGCTCAGCAGTTGCATGTTGGGTGTGCAACTTCCTTTGCTGCCTGCAGGCCGCCTCAACGTGTGGGGCCTACACCTCTGCACTGCTCGCGCTGGAGTCCCTCCTCACGCAGCCAGACCTGCAGCCGGCCCCCCTCAGCAGCACCTGGCAGGCGCAGTGGCAGCAGCGCTGGCGGCACAGCTTGGCCACGGCTGGGCCCAGCAGCTGGGAGGCGCTGCTGCTGCACCTGGCGCTGCTGGGGCGGCATGTGCAGCACGTGGAGCATGCCATTGGGCGGGAGGGCTTCATGCGCATTGCCAGCAGCTGCAAGTGAGTGGCGTGCAGTGGTGGTCTCGACAATTTGGGTTGGGTGGCAGGCAATAAGTGTGAATGCGGCTGTAGTGATGGTCATATCGCAATGCTTTACCTGTTCACAGAAGAGTCGTTGGTGTGGTTGCTTGTAGGTGTTCAGACACCGAACGAGATTTTGCCCTTACGCTGCTGTTGCTGCTGCATAAGGTGTTGGATGTTTGTTGATTGCTGCTGCTGCCTTGTCGCCACATCAGGTGTCCGCTGCGCTTCCCCGGCATTGGCGAGGAGTGGATGCTGGCACGCACTCTGCTGCTGCAGCACATCGACAAGTACAGGCAGCTGCCAGCTGCAGCAACAGCACCACTGCCACCAGCTGCTGCAGAACTCGGTGCAGCAGCAGACGTCGTGCGCAAGCTGCCACCTGTTTGCTGCTACAAGGTTGTGGGGGTTGCATTCTGTGCATACCCGATGCCTGAGTCGCTTCGCAAGCAGGCGCAGCCGCCGGTGGATGAGTCAGCAGCAGCAGCGGCAGCAGCAGCCATGGCAGGTGCATTGGGTGATCACGACGCCCTCCTGACAGACGCAGATGAAGCAGATGCTGCAGCGCTACTCAGCGACGGTGGTGTAGGGCTAGGCTTGGGAGGTGGTGGTGGTGCTGCTGCTGCTGCTGGAGCTGCTGCTGCTGCGCTTGATGATGCCAAGCACAACAGCATCGCTGCTTTGTTTGATGATGACGACATTGGAGGCTTGTTAGACTTTGATGTTGATGAGCTTGTCAATGACGTGGGGGCGTTAGATCATCATCATCAAAGCGGTGCTAGCAGGCTACCATCGCTGCAGCTGCCACCACTTCCACCAGAGCTGCAGCAGCAGCACCCCACGCCGCACACTGCAGCTGGTGCTGCTGCTGCTGCTGCTGCTGGAGCTGGCGGTGCATCAGCGGCAGCAGGTGCTGGTGACACAGCAGCGTCACTAGCAGCGCAGCTGCAGCAGCAGCTGAGCAGCGCAGCACCGCCAGTGCCCGGCAGCATAGAGAATGGCAAGGTGCAGTTTAGGCCGCCATGCATGTGGGCGCTCATGAGCCCTGTCAACCGCAGCAGCAGCAGCAACGGCAATGGCAACGGCATGACTGCTGCTGCTGGCGAGGGCAGTCATGGAGGAGCCTTCATGCCAAGTCTCTACCAGCAGCCAGTGCAGCCGCAAGATGCTGCAGCAGCAGCAGGGCTGTCGGACGGGCAGCAGCAGCGGCCGTACATCGCAGTGCCGTTTCACATTGACTGCTTCTTGCCAGAGTTCCTGGTGGCGGCGGCTGCGTATGAGGCTGGTGTGCGGCACAGTTGGCTGCCTGGTGACAGGTTCAGGACCTACAATGGACCACAGCAGCAGGTGAGCATACGTTGGTGAGCTCGCTGCAGAACAATTGTCGCTTTCAGCTGCTGCACTGCTAGTTGTTGCCGGCAGGTGCATGAATCTCCTGGACTTCTGTCTGTCTGCGTGTAATCAATGTTGCAGGCAGCAACCAGTGCTTGCATGCTGCCGCAGCGCTGACTACTGTCAGCTCTCCAACCCTCTGTCCGGCCTGCACACCTTGCTGCTATCCATCAAGCTGGCAGCTGTCACACAAATATCACATACTGCTTGCACCCGCCTGCTGCAGGGCCCCAAGGGTGCCCCCCCTGCCCTCCGAGGCACCATCATGTCGGTTGACGAGGCGCGTGAGGGTGAGGCGCCTGACCCCTGGGAGAGCATCACCGTGCTGTGGGACAGCAACGACAACAGCGCAGACCTGGAGCACAAGGTGTGCTGCGGCAAGACTGCATGGGTGTTGGTGTGGTGTGACAATAACTTAGTAGTGATGGTTATGCAAGTATTGCCAGGGCGGCGCTTGCCTGCTGACATTCGCTACTTAAGCTTCTGGCTATGACGGTTGCTTCACTGTTGCCGCAACAACATCATTCTGTTGCTGCAGGTCTCGCCCTGGGAGATACAGCCCGACCAGGATGATGCGCCACACGCAGCAGAGACTGCCCGCACAGCAGCACAAGAGCAGACAGGCTCCGAGTCCACGCAGCAGCAAGGCGGCGGCATGGGCGGTGACGCAGCAGACTCCTCAGCAGCAGCGCAGCGCGCAGCACGCCGCCGCGCCAGCAGAGCCATTGACATCAGCAGCCTCATCGGTGCAATGGATGACGATGATGAATACAACCCGTTGGCTGACGGCAACTCATCGGATTCGGATTGCGGGGACCGGCGGCGCGGCAGGCGCGGCCGTGGTGGCGCTGCGGGTGGCGTCACTTGGGGCAGCGAACGCGGGCCGAAAGGCAGCAAGCGCGGCAGGGGGAGTGACGATGAGGACTTCAGGGTGTCAGAGGGCCAGCCGCCAGGCAGCAAACGCGGGGGCAGGGCTGGCGGGGGTTCACGCGGCGGTGGTGGTGGTGCCGGCAGCGGGGCCCAGCAGTGGGGCATGGACCAGATCAAGCAGCAGCAGGGTGCGCATTTGGCGCTGAAGCAGCAGCAGATGCTGGCAGCTATGCTCGCGGGCAAGATGGGGCAGGCAGCGCTGGCGCAGCTGCTTAATGTGCCGCCTACTGCTCCCATCCATGACCAGCCGCTGCCCACACCACTCAAGCCGGTAAGGTCTTGCGGTGTTTGCTCATCCAGGTTCGCTGTGGTGTTCACTGCAAAGGCTGTAACGATAACTCGGGCGTGGTTGGGCTATGTGCACCGCATATACATATGTGTTGTGCAGCACGCAAGCCTTGCCGCCTTGCTTTAGTCATCACACGGACAGGAATGTAACATGTCAGCGGCAGCATCATGCTCACCTGTCTCACCTCTGCATCTACATCTGGAATTCACATCTTGAATGCTGCTGCCTCACAATGCCTGAACCTGGTGCATGTGCTGCTGGCCTGCTTCTGCGTGCCCCTGCGGGACTGCCTGGCTGGCTGCTCACCTGTATTACCTCTGCATCTACATCATCATCGCTGTCTCACAAAGCCCGCACCCGGTGCATGTGCTGCTTGCCTGCGTCTGCGTGCCCCTGCAGGAATGCCTGGCTGGCTGCTCACCTGTATTACCTCTGCATCTACATCATCATCGCTGTCTCACAATACCTGGCTGGCTGCTCACCTGTATTACCTCTGCATCTACATCATCATCGCTGTCTCACAATACCTCCACCTGGTGTGTGTGCTGCCTGCCTGCCTACATCTCATGGTGCCTGCAGGACTGCCTTGCTGCGCTGCCGTGCCGTACCTCCTTCATCACGCTGGTGGCCGACTACAACATCCACCTCAAGGGCGCATTCAACCCGCCCATGTGGAACAACAGGGAGCTGGACCTGTACATGGTGAGCCAGGGCTTACGATATAACATAATAATCATTGGAATGTTGCCAAATGCCCTCAAGTTTTGCACTGCTGCCATGGTGTCTTCTTCTCATCTGGTTGCACCCGCTGTCAGCTCGTGCACCGGTAAGCATCTCAAGCACTGATGGTTGAACTGTGTCTGTGCAGCTGTTCATGGTGGTCAACGTGCGTGGCGGCTACGAGGCCGTCTGCCGCACCAACCGCTGGCCTGACGTGTGCCGCGCCATGAGCTGCTTCAAGGACCCCACAGCAGCAGACGGCATGCGCACCAGCTACGAAAAGTGCCTCGTGGAGTTTGAGCAGTATGTGCGGCGCGGCGGCTGGGAGCAGGACCGGCAGACAGCACGGCGGCCACAGGCACTAAAGGAGGACACGGCTGCTGCGTTTGAGCAGGTGATGCGAGCTGGCAAGGCAGCAGCAGCTGCACCACCTCCGCCGCCGCCTGCCCCTGCGCCCCCTCCTGCAGCCATGAGGCAGGGGCCGCAGCTCGTTGCGCTTCCTGCAAACCTCGCGCAGAGCATGCCTGGTCTGGGCCAGCCTGGTGGGCCGGCCATCGTAGGGATGAACGCTGCTGGGCAGATCATTGTGTCAGCGACAGCGCAGCAGATGCAGGCACTGCAGATGCAGCTGCGCTTGCAGTCACAGCAGCAGCAGGCGCTGCTGCTCGCACAGCAGGGCAAAGCAGCTGTGTCAGTGCCAGCTGCTGGTGGTGCGCCAGTAGTGGTGCCGGCGGTTCCTGCAGTGGCAGGGGCGGCTGCAGCAGCGCAGACTCAGCAAGCGCTGCTGAGGCAGCAGCTGTTGCAACAAGCGCAGCTGCAGGCTGCTGCTGCAGCGGCAGCAGCAGCAGCAGGTGGTGTTGGTGTGCCTGGGGTCCCAGTAGCAGCTGCAGCGGCCGCTGGTGGTGCAGCCGCGGCGAATCCACAGCTGCAGGCGCTGCTGCAGCAGCAGCAGCTCCAGAAGGCAGCAGCAGCACGTGTGGCTGCGCCAGCTGGTGTGCCTGCTCTGTCTGGGGGGCTGACCCTGCAGCAGCTGCTGCAGCAACAGCAGCAGCTCAAGCCTGGAGTTGTTGCTGGCCCGCGACCTGCAGGTGCTGCTGTTGTGTCACTGCCCAAGCCAGCCATAGCGCCTGGGCAAGGTGCTGCGCTGCCTGGTGCAGCTGTTGTGGCAACTGCGCCTGGTGCTGTGGTGGCAGGTCCTTCCGCTGCAACCACAGCTGGACTCCAGCAGGGGGCAGCAGCAGTACCTGTTGGCATAGCGCCAGCTGCAGCGGCAGCAGCAGCAGCGGCAGCGGCCGCGGCCAAAGCAGCTGGAGCCTCTTCCAGCGCCCACGCGCTGGCTGGTACTGGTAGCGTCAACTTCTCTTCTCTGCTTGATGACCTGTGAACAGTTTGTAGTTTTTAGTTGGCAGAGCATGGCTGTTTCTACTTGTTTGTAGTCATCCTTGATAGGACAATGCAGTCGAGACTTGTTATACCAGCGCTTAGTTGATTATACACTGATGCTGTGCTTGTCGCAGCTAAGGTTGCCATGCTGGTGAGCCTCGGCAGGCGGCGCTGATTTTGATCAGGTGGTGTTGCTGTTGAGAGGCCACCTTTGCCTTGCGCACAGATCAAGTTCGAGCATACATGACAATGCCAGAAGCAGCAGGCACGGTGTGCATGCGGCTGCACAATCCACACTGTTTGGCACCGTACGGCGGGGTATGCGCAGCCTGGCATGATTGCACCCACTGTGGTTTGCACTGCCCATGTGTGCCATGAACCTGTGCTTGCCCCGTTGCAGCTATTGTGTTACTCCTGTATGTTGCGCAAAGTGTCTTGTTACGTTGCTTGTCAAGGCTAACATCAGCAGAACACTGCTGGTCAAGCAGATTGCAGCACTGCCATGTGTACTGCCATATATTTGTCGACATGGGGGCTGCGGTATTCTGCACTTTAGCACTAAGAGCTTGTTTTGCACTCGGTGGTGGTTCGTAAAATTGAAGCGTTTGGTCAGCTTTGTCTGCAGTACTTGCGTAGAATAATGTAAAGACCACACTGTGCTGTGATAGCATGTGAAGTTGCTGGTGCCAGCACACTGTGCTTGACAGCATGTGACGTTTGTTTGCCGGCTCTGTGTCAAAGTTAATGACGTGCAAACTGTGGCCTGTGGTAATGCGATACAACGTCCACGTGATACAACACTAAGGTCTCTGTTGACTCCGACGTTTGTTGCAGGTGTCCCTTGGTAAGTTGCAATACGATGTGCGAGTACGAAGACCGTACAACCGCGGTCTGCTCCGTCAAGCCGGCTGCATGGAAAACAACCGTGTTGCGTCGTGATGAATGTGTTAGCAGATTTTTAGCTGCGCTATGGGATCTCAGCTCAGCCCGGCCCATACATTGTACGATGTTACTCCCAACAGCATGCAAGACGAGACTCCAAACCGTCTCCTGAGCAGCAGGTGATTTGAAAGAAGTAACAAGAAGAGATCTTGGATCTCGTCTGCCAGGATGACTAGAGCTGCTGCTTATATATATGGCTGTACTGCATGCTGCGTTGTGCGTGCTACTATTACTGTGCGGCACATCTTCTTGCGATACTTTTCACCAACAAGCAGGGTGTTGATGCTGACAACAGCGGGACGGGCAGCCTGTCCTGAGGACTTCAATTCTCGCTGATCTTCGGTTGCGTCCGCAATCATACTGCCAACCACATGACACCGATCGCTGCAGCATAGCACAATAAACTGCTGCTCTATCAGCGACAGTACAACCTCGCAGGTGCAGCAATAAGTCTGTTACCAACGGCACCAATAAGTGCAGTCCCAACATTTGTTGCACTTGACCAACCTCAATGCCAAGAGCAACACAGAAACCACGTAGGTGCTGCATGCAGGTCTTGTGGCGCATACAGCAAGACACTCGTACCCTAACTGAACACAAACACAGCGCCTCCCATCCCAGTCATTAGTCAACGGCCCAACCGACCTGTCACACCCCATGCTTTCAAACTGTCTGGCCCTGGCCCACTGAACAAGAAATTTCCTGCCTGGGCAATGCTCACACACGCTCAAGCGCATGAGACGACATAAGCTAGAGCCATTGCATGATGCCCGCAGCTGCATCCCATGCGCTGCCTGCATGGATGCCCCTACACACAGCACTGCCTACAAAGCTAGCATGAGCTGTGCGTGCACTGTGAGCGCAGCGCCACAACTGTGAGTGTGTGCGCTGCTGCAATAGCTCATTGCTTGGCCAAGCTGCGCAGTTGCTGAAACTGCTGCCCAGCAACACAATGCACTCAGCGCGCTGCATGATACCTACTGCACACACAGCCGCCATCAATTGCCAGCTGCAGTGCAGCTGCTGCGCCAGCCGGCCCGCTTGCTTCCTCAGCAGCTGCGCTCAAGACCTCTGTGCAATGTTGTTTGACAGCCAATCCAGACCCTCGTACAGACCCTCGCCTGATGTAGCGCATGTGCTCTGGATGTACCTGCAGTGCAGCAACACAAACGGGCACACAAGTGATAAGCAGCACCATCCTACCATGCACCTAATGCAGCAGGCAAGGCCCCCTCCTGCTGTTGAAACATCTCAGATTTTCACACGACTGGCTGCACCCAGTAGCAATCACAGTGAGTGCACCACGACAACTGCTGCCACCACCAGCAACACAAGTTGACAACCATTTGATAGCCGCCTCCACAAACATGTCGGCTGGAAACTGATGGTGATTGCAGACTGTGCCCTTATATATATCACGCAGGTTCAGTGCCCATGTCTGTCAATAAGCTGTGCACACACGTACACACCAGCATAGCAATATGCTTTAAAGATATCACTGCAGGACTACACGTGCCAGCTGTATTGTTAACCCACCCCAACATGGCGTGCACATGCATGCAACTGCATGTTGACGACCAATTCTGCTGCCAGTGTGAACTGATAATAGATCATCAAAATAGCTGGCATGTTGACCGTCCTCAACACCACCAGCACCACACAAGCTTGGCTGTCAGTTGTGCCTCCCCGTCTGCATAAGCTTTCAAAAGCTTGCATATTGGTATGCATGCACAATGCACGAAGGGCTCTTTGCAGTCGGGACCCTATGAATGAGCGCCAGCAGCAGCGCTGCTGTACGTGCATGCATGCAAGTTCATCAACCATGCACAGTCAAAGCAGCAGCGCAGCATTGGCTGTGTCCTTGCTGCTGGGCCGTACTGCTACTGCTGCACAACTGATGTCAATCCTGCTTACCAGTGACGCTGGCGCAGCGAGTGCAGGCCTAGCTTGTCTGTGATCTCTGCTGCATTCATAGCATTGGGCAGGTCCTGCTTGTTGGCAAACACCAGCAGCACTGCATCACGCAGCTCGTCCTGCAGAAGAAAACAACACACAGTTAATCCCGGTGCCCTTTCAAGACACGTTGGTGCTTTTAATGGACTGCTGCCAAGTGTTCCACTACTCGCCTCGTTGAGCATGCGCTGCAGCTCGTCCCTGGCCTCGCCAATGCGGTCGCGATCATTGCTGTCCACCACGAAGATGAGGCCCTGCGTGTTCTGGAAGTAGTGCCTCCACAGCGGGCGAATCTGCAAGGCAGAAACAGGCGTGAGGAGGGCGCTGCAGCAGACAGGGGGTGCTGCTGAGGGGTGCTGCTGTCTTGCCCACCTTGTCCTGGCCTCCCACATCCCAGACTGTGAAGCTGATGTTCTTGTACTCAACGGTCTCCACGTTGAAACCTGCAGCGGTGAAAAGCCTCAGCATACGCTCTAGCAGCCTCAGCGGTCAACAACGCCCTAGCCCCCGCTTACCGATGGTGGGGATGGTTGTCACGATCTCTCCCAGCTTCAGCTTATAGAGGATTGTGGTCTTACCAGCTGCATCCAGTCCAACCTGTAAAACGACAGAGCCTCAGCGTACGCCGTGCAACCGCTTTTACAGGCAGGGGCAGCTCAACGCACCATCAGGATCCTCATCTCCTTCTTGGCGAGGAGCCGCGACATGAGTCGCGAGATAGCGAGACCCATGGTGACTATTTGTCTATAAACTGACTAAAAATACGTCTAGGCGTGGCTACGCCTGCGTGTGCCCCTGGCCACCGTCTGTTGCTCAGCAGCGCTGCGTCCGGCGTCTGCAACGAAAGATATAGTACAAAAGGCGAACAGGCATCACCACGTCTGTGCATGCAGCAGTGCCTCGTGCTTGAATGAACGCGGGGAGAAGAACCAGAAGAACAGGGGGTTTTCCAATTGCAACCCCAACAGAACATCCAAGACAACTAAAGGGCACCTCAGTGATGATATCAAGCGTTGTAAAAGATTCGAATAACGTAGCTAGCTGCCCACACTGCTCTGCAGCACTCAACCACTGCAGCAGCACAGCACTAAGGTCAAACCGAGCCTGGCCCCGCTGGGGCGCCAGGCACACACGCCAAGGACATGCTAGGGGCAGGGTATGAGTAACGAGCAGCGCACCGGCCGGGAGGTCATTGAGAATAGTCTTAAGAACCTGGGCAGGTGAGGCAGGCGATCCTGCTGCCGATGCTGCAGGCAGGTGTGATTTTGTAATGCTGGCACTTGAACAGCAGCATGGTCCATTCGGGAGTTGCTGAAGATATGTTCTGCTCTCTGAACACAGTGGGAAGCCTTGCAGGGGCAGCAGCTTTGGCTTGTTTGTGCTTCTGTAGATGCACACAATTGCAGCGACAAGACCATTTGTTCTGACGTTTGCAGTTTCCTGAAGGGAAGAGGCTCCGCAGGCCTGCCCGGCAAGGCAAGGCTGAACTGGCCATCAGCTCAGCAGCAGCAACAGCCTGGAGCTGTCGTGGTAGCTCAGCATGGCGGCAGCAGCAGCAGTGGTGCAGCTCCGGAGCAGCTGTTGTACCAGCAGCTACCGCGAAGCAGCAGTCCAGTAGGCCAAGACCGCCGACGTCAGGTGCGCTGTCTCTTGGGTTGTAGCCTGGATATTACAGCTGTATCCAATACAGCACATGACAAGCTTGTGAGTCAAGACCGTTGACATGTTCTGCACATGATGCGTACCTGTGGGTGGTCAAGCTGGGGGGTTTTGTGCGACTGGTGCCCTTGATTGAGAACGCTGCACTGGTTGTTCCGACAATGTGTTGGCTGCAATGTATGACGCAGCTCAGTGCATATGCAAACGCTCTGCAACACGGAAGCACGGCAGCCAACAGCAGCACTGCAACCCTGAAACAAGACAGCCCTGTTCTGCGTGTTTGCTGCAGGGCTCGCCAGGCCCTTCCAGCTCCTCAGCAGCAGCTGCTCCCGGGGCCTTAGCAGCAGCAGGCAGCAATGAGGACATAGAGGCGAGCATCAGGCAGCTGGAGCTGCAGGGGCGGCCTGCCGGTGATGCAGACCTAGGCGGCAACAGTGGCAGTGGCGCAGGGGCAGCTGCAGCAGGCAGCAGCGCTGCAAGCTCTGACACTGGTGTATCACAGAGCCGAGCGTCCTCATCCATACGCGTGGCAAAGTTCCACAAAGTGTTGAATGAATCGCTGGTGCGTGGGAGCACATGCCGGCCGCTACGGCAGCTGTCCTGCAAATGCAAGCATGCGCAGGTGCAGAATAACAGGCGTTGCACATGGCTTCCAGGGATGTTGTCATGCAGCTTGTGTGTCGGAGCAGATTGCCAGCACGTGCCTGCTTCTTGGCAGGTGTATGGCCTGCCACTATTAAGGAGACATGCTGCTTCTGCGGTTGCGGCCGCATGTGGCATCCTGCAGGTGGACCTTGATGCACTGCGGGAGCTGTCATGGAGTGGGATACCGCATGAGCTCAGGCCTGTGTGCTGGAGGTTACTGCTGGGGTATCTGCCACCAAACAAGTGAGCTGGCAGCACTGCAGTGCCTGCTTGGTGCCAATGTTCTCCTGCCAAGCTTGAAGTGCAGCAGTCTGCCCAGGGGCGAGCAACAGCAACAGCCAATCGGTACACAGCATCCTGGCTGACCCTCATGGCAGATTCGATGCTGCAGACAACAGCCACTCGACAAGAATTGCGGCCATGACCCCTGACCCAGCTGCTTGGCATACACCGCTGCCACTGGCAACACTGCCCCTGCAGGAGCAGGCAGGCGTCTGTGCTGGCGCGCAAGCGGCGGGAGTATCTGGACATGGTGCCAGAGTTTTACGACATAGAGAATGACCAGCGCACCGAAGAGGAGGTTGGCGCCCTGCGGCAGGTGTGGCGCAGCAGCAGCTCAGTCCAGCCAGATGCAACAGCAAGATACAGACACTGTTAGCCTGCAGCAGTATGTGACCACAGCAACGCACACCGCTAGTTGTGCAACATGTGTGGCAGCAGACTGTGCTTCCAGCATTTGTGCATGACTTGTGACTCAAGTTGAGGCCATGCAAGCTGCTGAGCTGCAGTGACGGCTTGTTGAATGCTGCAGGTCAGCGTTGATGTGCCGCGCACTGCACCCAACGTGCTGTTCTTTCACGAGCCAGTGATACAGAAGAGCTTGGAGCGCATGCTGTACATCTGGGGCATCCGGTGAGCATGTTGCAGCAGTTGTGCTGGTGCCTGAGCTGGGCAGCTGTATCACAACAGTTTTTTTGTTAAAAACAGGGCCAGCTGAGATGCCAGCAAAAGCACCTTATCATGTTGATGTATCCCATATGGCGGCGTAATCAATCATACCTTGTTCCTGCCTTGCTGATGGCTGCAGGCACCCTGCCAGTGGGTACGTGCAGGGCATGAACGACCTGGTCACTCCCTTCCTGGCTGTGTTCCTGTCTGAGGCGCTGCCAGGCCAGATGGACAGCTGGACACCAGACAGCCTGACAGAGGTCAGTGCGCAGTAGCTCGCTCACCACTCCTTTGTGCACGCATGCAGCTGGCCAGCCTGCTGCGTTACATCTGCTGTGTGTTGGTCTGCAACTGCCAGGCGATGCTAAGGTGGTGGCTGCACTGACTCGTGTGTCCGCTGCGTGCTGTGTGCTGCCCGTTGCTGCACGCACCCTGCAGGCCATCATGCTTGACGTGGAGGCTGACTGCTACTGGTGCCTGAGCAAGCTGCTGGAGGGCATCCAGGACCACTACACCTACGCGCAGCCGGGCATACAGCGCACAGTGTTCAGGGTCAAGGAGCTCATCAGGTGACCGCAGCAGTGCCTGCAGCAGCAGCAGCAGCAGCAGGAGAGGTTGTGTTGCCTTGACAGCTGCCCACTACAGCAGCAACTCCTGAGTAGTTGAGCATCCTTTTTGGTGCTGGCTGAATGGTCTTCTGATGTTGGTGCACTCTCATGGCCTGCTCACCATGTTGTACTGCCCGGCCTTGTACTGCCGTGCATGCTGTGCCTGTGCAGCAAGAACAATGCGGCCATCGTGGACCACCTCGACCGCGAGGGCATCGACTTCCTGCAATTTGCGTTCCGCTGGGTGAACTGCATCCTCATCCGCGAGGTGCCCTTTGGCGCGGCCATCCGGCTGTGGGACACCTACCTAGCTGAGGGCGGCAAGTTCAGCGACTTCCTGGTGAGGCAGTCTGACGGGGAGCGTGGTGTCATTTGAGGCAGGGCATGTCATTGCAAGCAAAGAAACGGCAGGAGACATGGTTGATCTGGCAGCAGCATGATGGTAGCGACAGCGGCGAGAGAGGTGGCTGCTGCCAGCAGACATGGCATGTCTGTTGAACACCCAGTTGGCATGCACCTGATGAAAGGTGTTGCTCGGTGGTGTCACGGCGCTGCACTGCTTGGTGTTGTATCTTCACACCTCTTAGCGTAGCTGTGAGTTGCACATGTGTTGTCACTCATCAGCATTCAAATAGCTGTGAGTTGCACATGTGTTGTCACTCATCAGCATTCAAATAGCTGTGAGTTGCACATGTGTTGTCACTCATCAGCATTCGGCGCTCGATGGCCAACTACCAAGTTGCCTGTGCCGTTGCATATGATGCCGCTGCTGCCAGGTGTATGTGTGCGCAGCATTCCTGGCGTGCTGGCAGAAGGACATCCTGGGGCTGGAGTTCCAGGAGCTGATGATGTTCCTGCAGAAGCTGCCCACGCAGGACTGGCAGGAGCTGCAGATTGAGAGCGTGCTGTCCAATGCGTACGTGTTGAGGAACACCTGGGGCAATGCGCAGAGCCACCTGCAGATGTGAAGCGCTAGGTGCTGTGGTGCGTCAGAGTGCGGTTTGACGCAGCCGTTTGTGTGGGCCATTAGAATCCAAAGAACGGATCTAGACGGATCCTGTCATGTGTGAGGGCCGTAGTGGAGCATGTGGGTAGAGCCATCGCCAGACTGTGTGATGTGTAGAGTACAGGATGGGGGCTGTACGACAGCAGATGCTGCATATGCACTAGTGTAGGGATGCATCCCATGGGCGGAGGTAGATGAGGTCGGGCTGCAAGCTGAGTGCTGCGTTGGCAGTCCAAGCTCAAGCTACACGTACGCTGTCTCCATTCCTGTACTGTATCTAGGGGTAGTTGACTGGCTTCTTTGAATGGCCTCTGGCATCTATGGTTTCAGCCGTTCCAGCAGCAGAGTTCTGCCAGAACAGAGGCTCTGTCAAGGCCCGTACTTCAGCCAATTCCCTGCCGCGGCAATGATTGCTGCTACTTGCCAGCGACCGTGTGGCTGTACTACTAGTGGTAAGACTTTGAGTTGTACTGTTAAGGACGAACTTCGTGTTGAACAGGTCTGGCCTGCTGGATGTGTATCGAGGGTAGATCAACAAGATCAAATTTTGTGGAGCACCCTAGCACGCCTTTGCGAGTTGAATGCGTTCAAGGCAAAGTAACTGCATGGAGATGCTGGCGGATCTGATCTGTGGTGACAGCATCATGATCCACACCAGCTTGATCCGCTGTATCATACAGCCAGGCTGCCAAGGTTTGAAACCGTACGTGCTTCAATCAGTTACACCACCCACCCTTCCATACCAGCCCACCCGCTACTTGAACACGCTACTAGAACAGCCAACCACCCGCAAAAAGAACCCAAGCTGCTGCTGCTTCTGGTGGTGCTGCACCATTTACTTCTTCTTGCCAGCCACTGTCTTCGGCTTGCCCTTGCGGGTGCGCGCGTTGGTCTTGGTGCGTTGGCCGCGCACTGGCAGGCCCTGCACGGCGCCACAACAAACATACAGATTCAGATGCTGAAAGGATGAAACAGAGCGCAACATTGCATGCCTTTCAAGCATTGCTCCACAGTCAACAGCTGCCAGACTGGCGTAGACAGATAACAGCATGCCATGCATTCGGTGAGTCCATTGCAAGCGAATATGTTAGGCACATATTGCCAAAAGAATGTGTGCGACTGGCACGCAATTGCTGCACAAGGCTGCTGACAGCAAAGCAAGGGTAAGCTGTCACTGCTGCCAGCGGCTCACCATGATGTGCCTGCGCCCGCGGTAGCAGCCAATGTCCTTTAACCGCTTGATGTTCTGTGCCACGATACGCCTCTGCAGCAGCACACACAGCAGCAGCACATCACACAGAGGTTAGTTGAGCACATCTCCACAGCTCACCACCACGCTAGTCAGTGTTGCAGCCGTCCCCCAGGGTGATGCAGTAATTGCAAAGCTATGCAAACCATGCCCGGCATTATACAGCAGGCGCCTGCAGATGCCTCATCAGCTGCTTCTCGCATCGTAGGCCTGCTGCTGCTGCTGTCCACAACACAACGCCCAGCCTTGCAACTCCTGTGTATACATCCTGGCAGCATCCCTATACACGCCCCCCCCAACATCTGCCTGTCGAACCGCTGCTCTGCAACACCAAAAAGCCAGCATACGAGCTGTACGGTATGCGCTCTGCAACACCAAGAAGCAAGGATGCAAGCACGTGCTCTCACCAGGTCTGCCTCTGTGGTGTACTTGCCAACCTCCTCACGGATCTTGTTAATCTCCTCCTCGTTCAGCTCGTAGCAGCGCTTGTTCTCAACACCCTGCGCAGCACCACAGATAGCAGCAACACGTCCAAGCTGTTACAAACAACTGCACGTGACACAACATATGGTTCCGCTGCGAGCCATGAGCTCTGGTGGGCTGCAAAGCATGTCGCACGACTTGTGCCAGGGCACCTAACGCCCCCTGAACACGCCAGGCCGTTCAGCCAATGGCTTGCAGACACACTGACTGCGCTGACCGCAAATGGCTGCTTGCGCAGATATGATGCCATTTAAGCGGTGCAACCAGCCTGGCCGCGCACGCATCCTGGCTTGTTGCTGCCACTCCTGCACTCCATCCGCATGCTCTGCAGCTAAACAGCTGCTGCATCCTGCCGCAAGCCCGCTCCTGTGCCGGTCCAGCGGCTTTAATTCCCTCTACTCTGCTGCTGCTGCTGTTGCTGCTGCTGTTATTGCTGCTGCCAGGCTCACCGTGTTGACCAGGATGGCCTTTGCTGTGGTGCTGCCAATGCCGTAGATGTACTGCAGAGAGATCTCAACCTTCTTGCTGTTGGGGATCTCAACGTTGTTGACACGCAAGTTCTGCACCTTCAGAGGCAGCCTGCTGCGAGGCACTGCCACCTGCAGGCACACAGCCATGCCACATTAGCAGTGCCACCAGCATCACGAAACTGGCTTCACCTGTCATGTACTTGTCAGGCTGCCATGTCATGAAACAGCTAACTACTACTGTTTCAAATTGAAAGCAGTACTGCCGTCAATGGACATCCTCCTGATAGCGGTGGTCCTGCTGCTGCTGTTGCTGCTGCTGGTCGTGGTGCTGCTGCTACTAGGCTGCCCCCGTTCTTCGCCGCGCCATCTGCAGTTCGAAACTTTCAGGTGCACACACCTGCACAGGGCGAACTGCTGGCATGGCCCTGCCGAAGGAGGCCCGTGTGTTCTGCAGCCACAAAACGAATGCTCAATCAGACAAGCCCTGTGCTGCGAGAGAGAGCGCCATATATACGGTAGCTAGATTTAAACTTTATTCATCGTTATTGGAAGCAGCAGCATTGAACGCACCAGCGACTGCATGGTGGAGAACATGGCCATCCTGCCGGCTGCTGCTGTTCCTGCTGCAACCCACAATGCCGTGTCTGTGTATATCGCCTCCCGACACCACAACGAAAGCCGCTTTCGAGCCAATGTGCTTGGACACGATACCTCCACTCAAGTCCACACTGGGGCGGTTCAGGTCCTGCTGCTTAGCAGCGTTAGTGTGGCGTCACAGCTGTGCTACAGCAGTCGCTAAGCCGATTAAAATAAATCCACGTTCGCCGCGCATGACCGCGTGCGTCACCATATGTTGCTGCCACTCCCCAGGCTGTACTGGATCCTATGACTGCCCAAGTATGTCCAGCAAATCACCTGAATTCAGCACAGTTGTCTGCCGTAACTGATAATTGAGCTTTCATTATCAGTAATGGCGGCACAGTGGTGCAGGCCATTCTGTGCGGAGTTGTGAGCACAAGCTGTCACTGGCAGCCAGCCCGGCTGAGGCTCAGCCTGCAGCTGGCCAAGCGCACGGGCCTTCCGCAGGCCATGGCTTACTCTGACCAGACAGCATAAACAACAGAGCGTGATATGATTGACAGTAGTGAATGACAACAACGAGCCTTCAATAGCCATTCAGCTCTCAAATTTTGGATGATCCGAGCAGCTGAGTGCCGCGTCACAGCACCTCAGGTGAAGGTGAAGGTCTTCGGGCTTTTGACAGTGGTGTGGAGCACCCACATGCGCCGCATGCAGCAGCTAAGGTTGTAAGGAAAGCTTGGATACCAACCAGTAGCTCAGTAACACAGCGGCTGCAGATTCAAACAAGTGAACAAGGCTCTGAGTGTGACGCCGTTGTTGAACCTGATCAGCAGCCACTGACTGCTGGTAGCCCTCTACTTGATGCTCCCTGGACGCAGAAGGGTTGGTGCCCCTGAAGCTCCTGGATCTGGACAGCTATGATCTACTTGTTCTTGTTCCCTTGCACTTCACTTGTTCTGGCTGAATGGGGTGTGAAGCCATTGCACATGTGGCTTCATCAGAGGGCGATGGAGTATTACTTTAGGGTTCAGCGTATGCAGAACTGTCGGTTGCCACATCAGGTGTTTTCAGCTGAGTGGAAGCGCCCTAGTGGTTCTGTTGCGGTGACACCTTGGCATAAGTATGTGCAGAGTTTGCTTTGCAAGTATGGTGTGGATGTTGAGGCGGCGGCTGATCGAGCTAATGCGTGCAAGAATCACATCAACCGTCAGGTCAGGAAGCTGCATGCAGACGGAATTGTTTGTGAATCACTGCAGCACTCTACTTTGAGCCGTTACATCACGCATGTGCACCCTACACATGCTGATACCATGCGTTTTAAAAGGGCTAGGCCCTTTTTGTGTTCTGGTGCGCCAACGCGTGGTATTGAGTTGCTGATGCGAGTTCGAATGGGCTGTCTTTGCGTGCATGAGCGTACCAGTCGTTATGGTGGCAGCAGAGCTGATTCTAACACAGCATGTCCTGCTTGTGGTCAGGGTGTTGAGTCTTTGTCACATCTGATGTTTGATTGTCCCGCTACTTCTGCTCAGAGGGATACTATGCTTGATGAAATTCGGTCTGTTTTGCGTGATGTTGCTGGCGGCGCTGAAGAATTGCGCAATGTGTTGTCGTTGACTGATGCATCCACTAAGTTGTTGCGTTTTGTTTCTGATGATATTTGGGGTAGTAGGGGGGTGTGCCGAGTGATATCTAGGAGCATTGCTGAGTATCTTGTCCAAGCTTGGGATGTGCGTAATAATTGCAAACACAATGGAGCAGTGCTCCCTCTTTCTTCAGCTCCTGAGGGGCGCGGGGCCGATGGCGTTGATGCTATGGCTTAATGGGTAACATGATGATGATGATGTTCTACTTGTTCAGCATTGACAGTCAGCGGCGCATTACAGTGGGTCAGGCCAGTCTTGCTTGCGTGCGCAGCCTTGCGTGAATGAGCAGCCTTGCATGCAGGGGAAGGGTGTCACTGCATGCCTTGCTGCTTGGGTGCTGCTATAAACTTTACTGACTGGCACCGAGGCGTTGTGCCGCGCATGCGTGCAGAACTTCTCCCAGCTTAATCCAGCTTCACACGCTTGGCCCAGCATATCCAGCACCATTGCAAACAGCATGCCAGTTGCAGTGTCCAGGAGCTCCAAGTTAAAGGCTCTAGCGCTCAAAGGGCCTGCATGTTGAAGGCCCACCGGCTTGTAAGAGCTGCAAAAGTCAAATAAACCTTTAATTGTGCTAGGTGAACATCTGCATTCGCACCCAATTGTCCTCAATTCTGGCAGAGATAAGCAAACGAGTCACACGGTGCTGGCAGCGCACGTGACAATTCAATTCATAATGATCATGATTTACAGGGGGGATAGGATTTGCACTGTGCAAATCAGCAGTGCATGCTTCAAGCTCAATATCAGTCATGCGCGCTGGTTTGTACTAGAAAGCTAGCGTGCAAGCCTCTGCTTGCTTGCTTGCATGCTAAACTCCCCTGTATGAAGTTGCACTGTGCACGCTTGCTTGCATGTTGGCTTCCCAGTGCGAAGCAGCGCAGCATGACTCAAAATGACTAGCTCAGCAGTGTTGCTGGTGTGACAGCTGAGGCCCATACGTGCTGCTGCTGTTGGCGTCCAGCCAGGTCCAGCTGTTAAGTGTTCGCTCTGGATACATCATCAGCATGCATTTATTCGCAACATCAGCGCGCCAACTTTGCGGCACTGCAGGTAAAGCAGGCAAACTCCCTATATCTGCCTCCCTTATGTTGCGCCCCAATGCTGTCTCGCTGCTGCATGCATGCACAGCTGGCTCCACGCACTGTCAGCAGTTAACGCTGTAGGCACGGTTGAGCAGCACGTAGTAAGCTTCAAGGGCACCAACCCTTCAGCCATCAAAGCAAGCACGCCGCAGGGAGCGCAACGCAGGGAGCGCATGCAGCTACGAGATCCATCATGCTGAATAACCTGAAGGGTGATGCCACCTGGCAGCCTATGCAACATCGCGAGACTGACCTCATCCACAGTACGAGTCTGCGTCACTTGAGGGATTGATCCAGCTGCTGACGCTCAGGAGTTTACACTATCCAGGACAAAGCTTCCAGCATACAGCCCTACACCTGACGCCTCCAGGCTCTGGGCTGGGGCGACCTCAATGACCTCATCTAGCGACGATGATGACTTCACACTGTGAAGATGTATGCTGAAAGCTTTGTCCTGGATAGTGTAAACTGGCAGTTCAAGGACTGCGCATGATGACAATACACCTATTCCAGGTCAATCAGCATTCAGTGTATGTTGCACTTGAACTTTATTCAATATCTGCACATCTTCAGTCCACCCAATGAGCCCAAATCTTGAGGGGGGCTTACCTGCATGCAGGTGGATCTGCGCAGATCTGATGGCACCCGCTGTGACGCTACTCGTGCTTGCAGCAATGACTTGCATGCACCCGAGACAGCACAGATCACGACAAATGACATGCCGCTGGCCGCAGTTCAGCCTGTGCCATGCAGTGATGCCGCCAACCTGCCCACAGCTCGCAGGCTGCGCCGTGTCAGCAGTACATGCACTGTCAGTGACTGACTGGGTGTCCAGCTCGAGTCAGGCAAGGGGGGGCAGACGCAGTCGTGCATAGCAATGTCAAAAGCGAGGATATCTCTGAGGTCGATATGTAGCTGTGATTAGATCGTTGGTGCCGCTGTTCGGGGCAGTCAACGGCACCATGCCTGGTTGCACAAGACGCGAGCTGGTCGCGCAAACTCGCTTTCAGTAGCAGCAAGGCTAAGCAGCAAATTGCTTCTTACTTGCAGGTGGGATTGTAAGACTCCTCAGCCATCACGGCCCCTGTAGGGCTGCGGTTTAGGGTCCCGTGGTTCGGGATCTGGTTGATGGCACAGTTCATTCTTGTGCCCCAGCGACGTTACTGATCAGGTGTGAGGTGTGCGTATATCACAGCGAATCTCATCACAATGGCAGTCTCCGTTGCACAGAAGGCAGGCCTCAGGCCTCTGGCCCGCAAGGTGGCCAAGAGCGCCTTCAGCGTGCGCCCAGCCAGGACTCTGGTGATCAGGGCCGCTGGCGAGGCCAAGGTACAGCAGGCTGGTCAACATGGGCTGCTGGCAGGGTGCAGCGGGCAGGGATCCCTAGTCGGTGCAGAAGGCAAAGCTCAGACGTTCGGGGGGCTCCGATCATATTGATAGCAGTTGCTTATAGTATCTGTGTGTATTTGTCGTGCAGCCTTCCGCCATCCAGCCAGTGAATGGCGATCCATTCGTGGGTATGCTGGAGACCCCCGTCACCTCCACCCCTGAGGTGGCCAGCTACTTGAGCAACCTGCCAGCATACCGCACTGGCGTTGCTCCTCTGCTGCGTGGTGTGGAGATCGGTCTGGCTCACGGTTTCTTCCTGCCAGGCCCCTTTATCAAGGTGAGGTGCAAGCCATGCATGGCGATGAGCAGAACAGCAGCAGTAACAGCAGCTGTTGCAGCGTCAGCAGTGCCAGCACCTGCAGTGCTGCGGCTGTGCTACGCAGAGCAGCTTTCAGCATGTGATGTGACGGACCGACAGGGCTTCATGCGGCAGATGCGGCACCCAGCGGCAGTTGCAAGCTGGCAAGACATGGCAGCAGTGCCACTTGTGCAGTACAGGAGCCGGGGATCTGGGAACATCGCAGCGCTCATTGTGCAGATGAATTGTATTATGTGCTCTGGATGAAGCCAGCTGCGTGTCAGCAGTTTGATGTATCGGCAGTGATGGTGGCTGTGAGGTGTTGCAGCAGATCTGGCGAAGATTGGCATCTTGGCAGAGCAGCAGGTGGTGCCATGCAGCAGATGATGCATCTGGCCCACGCAGGTCCAGACGGCTGCAGCAGCAGCGAACGTCTCAGCAAGCTGGAGCAGCAGCCAGGGCAGCAGCAGCAGCACACGTTGCAGCGCAGCTCCAACTTAACTGCCGCCGAAGGACGGCAGCAGCAGTGGTCGTGCTCGAGGGCAGCAGCAGCAGGCAGTTCAGCATGCAGGGTGTGCAAAATCATCGGTTTTCTTCGCAGCAGCCAGGGCTAGCTGTCAGCATGCAAGATTCGCAGCAGTTGATGTTGTATGATGGCTTCGTGTTTGTTTGACTTTACATAACATGTGTGCTGTGTTGCCTTCCTTTCGCCTGCAGCTGGGTCCTCTGCGCAACGTTGAGGGTGCTGCCGAGATCGCCGGCTGCCTGTCCGCTGCTGGCCTGGTGCTGATCCTGGCGCTGTGCCTGTCCATCTACGGCTCTGCCCAGTTCCAGGGCACACCCCCTCTGGGCGTGAAGACCCTGAGCGGCCGCAGCGTGCAGCGCGACCCACTGCAGTCAGCTGAGGGGTGAGTGCGCACGCATCAGCAGCAGGGGCGTCAGCAACCGCAGCACAGCCCTGTTGATGGTAACCCAGCAGCCGCATGGGAAGCACGAGCAGCAGAAGCACCGTTGCACGCACAGGAACTGAGGCAACATGTGGCAGAGTTTGCAGCGCCAAGCAACAGCAACCGCGTTTCATTGCAACAGTGCATCTATGCTTTGTCAGCAACTGCAAACAACAGGCAACCCCGGGAACATGAGCTGACTTGCTGTGCCCTGCTTTGCTGCCTCTGCTGCTGCAGCTGGAACGAGTTCTCATCTGGCTTCACTGTGGGTGCCCTGTCTGGCGTGGCATGGGCATACGCCTGCACCCAGTTCCTGCCATACTACAGCTGAACTGCTGGCTTGCCAGTTGTCTCTTGATGACACAGAGGTGCAGTGTAGCTGGTAGAAAATCACTTCAGTCTGCGCAAGTTGTACAACATATCACCCAGGCGATCTGCACGTATCGATCAGACAGTGTGCATGGTTGCCGCGCTGCTTGCTTCTGTTGGTCAAACAGCGGCACAGCAGGTGAAGAGGCGTGTGGCTTGTCTTGTCAGCATGGCGCCGTTGGGTGCGCTGTCTGATGTTATTGTCTGCTGTTGGAGAGTTGGGCTGAGCCAGAGTGTATGCTCTGCGGCAGTTCAACTGCTGATGGTGTTGTGAACGGTATCATGTCTTCTGTAGGGAGTCCAGGCTCCACCCAGTAACAATCCATCATCAGTATACGGTCTCTTGCCTGTGGGAGTCGTGAAGAGGCGGATGTGTGTGACTGGTCAGGGCCGGTCGCTAGGCTACAGTTTTCAACTCGGCCAACGCTGGCAGCTGGTCTGCTGAGCGGGCAACTCTACTTAAACATTCCAGGATCCGCCAAAATTCGTTTACTTCGAAGTGAATTCACTAAGCAGTGCTGCTGTTACTTTCACTAAGCCTCAACAGCTATACGAGTCAGCCGCTGGTCACAGCAACTGTGCATGCAGAGGCTCTGCAGCCTGTTGCATTTACCCTGGTGTTCATGACTTGTGCATATCCGTTCAACAGACGGTCAAAAGTTTGTGGCAAAAATCATTAGCACTCTAGCAGAAAAAGCATGCAGAAACACCCTACCCCTGCATGCAAGCAGTAAAGGCTGCGCACGCATGCAAGGCTGCTTATGCAAGCAAGGCTGATTTGACCCACGATCATGCGTTGCTGTGTTTGCGAGACTCTGACAGTGGCACTGGCACGTCCACCTCGAAAAACTCAGGATAAACAGACCCGCGTGTTACATGGCAGGCGTCACACCAACCAAATCGCACAAGGACCTAAACCACGTCTGTAAACCACTACTTGATGCTCCCTGGACGCTGAAGGGTTGGTGCCCCGGAAGCTCCTGGATCTGGACAGCTGTGCTCTACTTGTTCAGCATTGACAGTCAGCGGCGCATTACAGTGGGTCAGGCCAGCCTTGCTTGCGTGCGCAGCCTTGCGTGAGTGCGCAGCCTTGCTTGTAGGGGTAGGGTGTCACTGCATGCCTTGCTGCTTGGGTGCTGCTATTACTTTTACACCAATGACCCACCAGCCCACAGCTGTGGGCAACACGTCAAAACAGAATTGCCAGGTATGTTGACATGGCCCAACGGTTGGCATGGCCCCACAAACCCACTCGCGTGAGAGGCCTCGCAGGAGCGCCAGCCCGCTGAGCGTACTGCTAAGGTATCGCATGCCCCGTCCTGCGGCTGCCGCTGCCGCTGCTGTGGCATAGCTGTGGCACAGCGCCGTCACTCTGACCCGCTGAGCAGGTCATCGATCATGTTCATGTGCACAAAGCCATCCAAGTCCTCAGGGAGGCCAGCAGCAGCACCCTGCAAACGAGAACCACAATGAACCACAGCGTCAGCAGCGATGCAGCACTAAAGCCAGCATCCAGCTGCACCAAGCTTGAATGGCTGTGCGCGTGTGTAAAGCTAACCAATCAACGGGCAGCGAGCCTTGCACAAGCACTTTCACAAGCTACAGCGGTGGTTGCACTAGCACGACACGCTGCGGAGTACAACGCACATTCAGCCATGCCTGCTACATCCATTGCACATGTTGCAAACACAATGCACAAACCTGTAATCACACCACCCTGCTGTGATGCACGCTTTCACGTGTGCCGCATTTGCTGTGCTCACCTTGGGCGCCGGCAGGCCACCAAACATGCCCGGCGTGTTTGCAGCCATCTGGCTGCCAAACCCTGCAAAGGGGTTCTGCTGCTGCGCTGGCCCCAGCTTGGACTTGTTACGGCTGCGCGGCACTGGCACAGCTGCTGCCCCTGCAGCCGCCACATCGCTGCTGCTGCAGCCTGCTGCACTGCTGTAGGATGGCGTCAGCTGGCCAGGACTGCCTTCGCCACACAGCGGTGAACCGCACTGCAGCGCTGCTGCGCCCGCGATGCCGTTCCCCAGGAAGCTGCCATGTGCTGCAACTGCTGGTGACACCCGTAACGCTGCTAGCCCTGGCAAGCCCTCAGGTAAGCTGCTGCTCATCATTTCGGTGCTGTTGCTGCTTCTATGGCCCCTGCTGCTGAGCTCTACACTGCTGCTACTGCTGCTGCCTGCCAGGCGTACTGTGCTGCTTGTGCTGCTGCCTCTATACTGCTTGTCTGCAGGCGCACTTGATGTGCCCCCACTGTTGCCGCTGCTGCCGGGTGCTATGCTGTTGTCTATGCTGCTGATGCTGCCAACAGGGCCTGGTGCACTTGCTGAAATCGACCGCGCAAGGTCCCTGGGGGACACCGGAGCATCCATGCTGCTGCTCATGCTGCCTGCAGCACTGTTGGCCAACCGCACGTCAGGCACTGCACTGCAGTCACTGCTGACAAGCGGCTGCACACCAGGCCGCACAGCAGCGGGCGGTGTGCCAATGTGGCAGGTCTGTTCACTGGCACCTGGCATGGCGTGCTGACTCTGCTGCTGGCTGCTGGCGTGGCTGCCGCGTGGAGAGGACCCTCCTGCTGCTGCTGCAGCAGCTACATCTGCCTTTCTACCACTGCTGCCGCCACTGCTGCTGGGTCTCTGCTGATTTGCTCTGTGCTGTGCTGCTGCAGCAGGAGGGGCAGCAACTACTGCCGCGTCACTGCTGCTACAGCCAGCGCTGCTGCTAGTGTTGCCGGCGGTCTGCTGCTGGTCAGCGCTAGCTGCATCAACTGACTGCGATGGGCAATGCTCGGCAGCAGTATCAGCAGCACCTGCTGCAGAGGAAGCAGCACCAGCTGCTGCTGCCGGCCTGCCAGCCACTGCCGTGCCAGCTGCTATGGCTGACCAGAGTGCAGGAGTGCCGGGAGCAGCAGCAGCAGCAGCAGCAGCAGAATCGCTAAGGTCCACGGAAGCACCCCGTGATCTGCTGCTGCCCCTGCTGCCTCTATTACTCACCCCACCAGCATCTGAAGTGCCTGCTGCAACAGCTGCGAATGACTTAACACCAGCAGGGTCACTGCTGCGGCTACTGCTGTTGTTGCTGCCCATAGCTGCTGCTGCAGCTGCTGCGCGCCAGTCTGCTGCCTGCTTCCACAACTCCTGCGCCTGCTGCGCTAGCTGCTGCTTCAGTTCTGCTGCCTCCTGGTCTCGCTGGACTAGCAGGGCATCTTTGTGTCGCACTGCAGCTTCCAGCACTGACACCTGCTGCTTCAGTGCTGCTGCTTGCTCCTGCAGCTCACGCATCTGCCGCTGCTGCTCAGCCATGGCTATGGCAGCAGCAGTCACTTCAGCAGGAGGAGGCGGACGCATGCCTGCAACTGCTGCAGCATAGCCAATCGGCGTGCTGGTGCCGCTGCTGCACCCGCTGCCTGCACTTGCTAGCCCATTGCCTATACTGCTTGTGTGCTGCTGCTGCTGCTGCTGTTGTTGTTGCTGCCGATGTGGCTGGTTGTGCATGTTGTGTGTGGCACCCCAGCCACCCGCCCCATGGTGCGACACAGATGCCGTTTCCCTCTGCCGCTGCTGCTGGTGCCGCTGCACAGGAACAAAGCCCTTGCTGCTGCTGTCTATGCTGCCGCTATCGCTGCCATCGTCACTGCTGCTGTCACTGCTGCTCTCCGCTGCTGAGGCAGGCCCAGGGCTGCTGCTGCTGTGCTGCTGCACCCATGGCCCTGCTGCATCTGCTTGCTGCTTGCTGAGTTGCTGCTGTTGTTGCTGGTCTGCACGCAAGCCTGCTGCTAAACTGTCGTCACTGAAAGCATGCTCATCACCGTTCGCCATTTCTTTACTGCTGCGCACAACTGCAGCACCTGCTGCAGCTGCTGCTGCCTTCGCTAGCTGCTTCTGCTTGCTCTGCTGCTGATGCTCCTGCTGCTGCAGGCCTGCCTTTGCCTCTGCCTGCTGCCGCTGCTGCTCTGCGCGGTGTTCAGCGTGCTGCCTGCTGGCCTCAGCTGCCTCTGCGTCACGCTTCAGCCGCTCAGCATCCTGCAGGCAGCAGCAGCCAGACCGCACACGGGACACCAATCAGCTTACAGGCGAGCCGCAATCTGTGAGCATGTTCTCCGGCAACATGCACAATACACAGTGTCACACGCGTGGCAGCTGCACGCCCGACAAGCGTACACATGAAAACACTACGTGCGCTGCAAGAACATTTCACAGCTGCCATGGTCTACGAATCTGACACTGCAGACGCATGCACCAGCAGCAACACCTGCCTACTCTGCCCACCTTCTTGGCCTTCTTGCGCTCCTTCTTCTTGGCTCGCTTCTCCTTGTCTGCTGCTGCGCGTGCTGCTGCGCGCTCGTCCTGCAGCCGCCCCGCTGCCTCCTCCTCAGCGATCAGGTCGCGCATGCGCACCTCAGCCTGGTGGTGCCGGTACGCGCGCTGCGCATGGACAGGGAATGACAGCACAGCAACGCATGGCAGGCCACACAGCAAGCAATACTTGTCAGCAGGCGTTCAGAGCGTGAACACAGCAACTGACGTCAAGCTGTCACCCCTATGCTGATATTGAGACTGTCCCTGCTTTGACAGTGTGGGCATGCATCTGTTCACAAAGACACCTATTCAGCTGCAAATGCTCAGTGCAGATGGCTTCAAAGCATTGTGTGGCATAAGATATGTCGCACTGCAACCAACTAGTGCTGTGCCCGCTACTGCGCCTAGACCTGTGCCCACAGCCCATCACAGAGTGCCTGATCCCTGAACCCAAGGCTGTGCAGCACGCACGGCATCTGCTGCAGCGATGAAGTGTGTTGCAAGCATGGCATCCCCAAGATGCGCTTGGTGCTGTGCCTAGTGCCATCTCAATAAGCTGTGCCTCAAGCACAAGCACAGACTATTTGCATAACACTGAACACCCCCCCCCCGCCTCACCTCCAGCTGCTCAGTGAAGATGTGTGCCAGCGCGTGCATCTCCACGGTGCGCCGCCCCAGCTCAGCAAGCCGCCGCTCGTCACGCTCCAGCGCATCACGACGCAGCTCGCTCAGCTCGTCACCGCCAGAGCGCAGCGACAGGCCCTCAGCACCCAGCGGCAGCGGCTGCACAGGCAGGCACGCACACGTTGAGGAATAAAAACAAGCATATGCAGGAACTGGTGCCCAAGTGCTTCACCCAGCTGTTGCTCTTGATATCTGCAACCTTGTTCAACGGCAAAGGCTGCACAGGCAGGTGCAACAGCTGCGTCAGCGGCATACGCTACAGACAGGCATCAGCTGCAAGCAGCCACCAGCTGTGCACACACTGCTACCGTTCTCTGCCATGTTGTTCGCTGTGCTGCTGCCTGATGTTGCAGCCACTGCTGCGTTGCCCTGCTGTGCTGCGCATGCATGCCCAGCCCCGCGCCTCACCTTGGTGTCTCGCGTGCTGGGCAGCCAGTCGTCACACGCCAGCTGGCGCACCACCTCCAGCGCGTCCAGCGCAAAGCTGAAGCTGCTGCTCTTGCCGTCTATCACCACGCAGGGCGGCACAGCTCCCTCGGGCAGCACACCCTGCAGCGCGCAAGAGGCGAGCACAAGCACAAGCAGTACATGAAAAGTTGACTGTGATGTGCCAGCTTGCTACCTACATGCGGTGTGTCACAAATACAGGGCAGCCATGGCTGATCACATCAAGCAATGCCAGCAAAGCGAAGTAACAGGGTGTCAACACGCATGTGCAAGTTCAGCATACCCGCATCTCTTTGCTGCTGCTTAACCCATGCACATGTGCTGTCCTTCAGCAAGAAGCCGCACCTGGCCGCGCCCCAGCCTGTCCAACTGCTTGCAGCCGCAGAACAGCGCGTCCATGACCAGCGTGCTGGTCACCTCCTTCTCATTGAAGAACTGACGCACGAGGCCCTTCAAGATGGGCGCACCAGCAACACCGCGCGTCAGTGCGCACTGCGTGTCACCCCGCAGGCTGCGCCACCAGCTGCAGAAGCCTGCGCCCTCGCTGCGCAGCCAGGCCAGCCTGCCGCGCTTCTCATCGCAGAAGCGGCGGCAGATGGACTCCACGTTGGTGAGGTACACGCGCACCAGCTCGCGACGGTACTGCGCGTCCAGGCAGCGGAACGGGCGAGACGGCCGGTCCCTGCAGGCAGCAAATCCGAGAAGTGCGACAGCTGAGAGAATGGTCAGCAGATGCGGCAGAATGTCCCTGGCATTAAAAATGTTAAGTGACATGATGCAACCTAGCTATGCAGTAATGCCAACTGCTGATTGCTGACAAGCGTCCTATCCAGGGCTGCCCCTGACACAGCTGCAACCGCCCCAGGCCTCTTCTGATGTTGCTGCTGCTGGCAGCCTACACCAGTGCAGCTGCTGCTGTACGCAATCCAACTGCCTATGCTGCAGCTGCTGCTGTGTTCCTGCAAGCGAGCTTAGGTCGCGGCACTCACAGTATGACCTGGACCTGTGCCTTGATGACAAGGCTGTCGCCCACTGTGAATCCGTCCAGCACCTTGCCCAGCTCCATGAACTTCTTCCAGCCCCAGTCGTACTCCTTCTTGCAGAAGCGGTGCAGCGTGTCTGCAGCAGCAGCGGCAGCAGCAGCAGCAGCAGTAGCAAGCAGCAGCAAGCCATGGCAGGCATGGTGGGCGTGGTGACCATGGAAGCAGACGTAGGCAGATGGGTGTGTTGCTGATGAACAGAAGTGCACCCAGTGTCCTTGTACCATGTTGCTGGCATCAGCTGTGTTATTGCCGGTAGCAAGCGTCATCATAAACACCAATCCCCGCTGCGTATGTCGAGTTCAGCACAGCCGCTGCTGGCGCTGCTGCAAGATTGCTACCGCCGCTGCCTCGCTCGCAGCTGGTGTTCCCCCTGCTACTGCATCAATCAGACCTGAAGGCTCAGATGGTGGCTGCTGCAGCTGCTCACCCGAGTACTTGCTCTTCTTGGGGTCCTTGTTGACCACTGCAATCGTGAACTGAGCAAAGTGGCTCCAGCCTGCACGCAACAGCACACACGAGCTGTGTCAGGTCCATTGCTGCCACACAGCCCAGGATACATCTGCGCTGTAGCTGAGCCCTGCAGTACCCTCTGCTTCTCGCTTAATCACATTGCTCAGCTGCTGTTGGTGCTGTGCTCCGCCTGCTGCTGCTGCATGCTGCCTGCAGCTGCTGCGCGCACCTGGCAGCAGCTTGTCATAGTCTGCCACACACAGGAACAGCGATAGGTGGTTGCACACATCGCAGCCCTGTGGGTACACCAAGATGTACCTGCACAGCAATACGATGGCAGTTGAGTACAAAGTGTTAGCAGGCCTACACGCAGGAACGATACATGCCCCATGCAGTGGTTGTCGTGTTGCTGTGCTGGCAACGCACCATTTGTACTCCCTGACATCAAACTGGTGGCTCCTCAGCTCCCGCTTGCTGATTTCTGAGAAGTTGTCTATCCTCCAGGTGAACTTGCCAAAGAGCCCGTTAGGACGAGCACCTGTGGGCAGCAGGGGCAACAGCAGCAGCGGGCAGGAGTGTGAAAGCAGCAGGTGGCAGCAGCAGAGCGGATTTGACTACCAAACGGCACGTCCAACACAGTTCAAACCAAAAAACAACGTGCAGATTGTATCAAATGCTGCATGCACGCAGGCAGCTGCACAGCAGAAGTGTGGCACACCATGCTCCTCCTCCAGGAAGCCAGTAGGGCTGTCTGCTGAGCTGAGCTGATCGATTGGCGATCCCCAGTCCGATGCATCTGGAGTAACGGTCAGCGTGCCGTCGGGATTTGCTGGGATCCTATCTTGAGCCTTTGCTCCACCTGCAGGCGCGAGAGTTTCAAGCAGCACCCTGCGCACGCTCGTCATTCCTCATCCCTTCTTGTTATCTCATCTTGAAACGTGTAAACTAAAAAGTGTGGTATGCTCCAGCGCCAGGGGTTGCTGTTGTTGAGCAGGTGAGCCTGTTACCCTGGGCTGGGGTCACTGAACCCGAAGGCGTAACACCAGAATGGGATGCTCCAACCAAGAACACTGGGCCAGCAACTCAGAACCCAGGTCAACAAAAAGAAATGCCACGGCCATACAGGAAGCTCTGCTGTGTTCCCACATCATTGGGTGTGTGTGTTCACAGCAGAGTTCCTACCTGCCAGGAACAATCCTGTCACTGCCACAACAGCATCACCTTGCATGGTGGCATGCATGGTGATGATCATGCAGACCACCACTATACCAGAAAGCAAACACAAAGCAACTACAAGCGCACACATGCCGCATTCGCCTCGACTCTTCTTTCAGCTCAGCTGTCTGTCTTCTTCCTGCCTTGCTTCGCCAGCTGCTGCAGCAGCTGCTGTGCTGGCGCTACTTTTTGGTTCATGCTGCGACGATCGTAGTGGCTGCGCTGGATGGCCAGGGAGTGGCCCATGTACAGCGCCAGCGCCTCAAGCTCCGCCTCGCTGCGCCGCTGCATCCTGCAGCAAACCCGGCACCACAGCTTGTTGGGGCACAGCCAGGCAGTGAGACAGCACAGCCAATGCCATTGAACTCGACGCAACATGATGTGTGACAATGGTGAAAGTCCAGTTGCAGGTGCAATACTGGGGGTTGCCGAGAATAGCTGTGCGTTGCACGGTCATTATCCTGAATAGCTGTGCGTTGCACGGTCATTATCCTGACTCGCGGCGTGTACGAGCAGGCTTACCTGAGGTGTGTGACAATCATGTCGCGCACCAGGTGCGGGTGTGTGGCCTTGCCTGTCAGCCGCAGTGCTGCCTGCTTGAAGATGTAGTACACAGCGTTTTCATCTAGTGGCTCTCCACTGCGCGGCTTGCAGAACAATCTGCTGGTCTTGGGTGCCAGCTCCTGCCGCCAGGTGCCTATGAAGGCCTCCAGTTCCGGGTAGATGAACGGTGCTATGGGAAGCGGCGGCCGGTCCCCGTACTGCTTTCCTGTCTTGTAGTCAGCGGCTGAGTGCTTGATCACCCAGCTGCCGTCCTCCTGCTTGAGTAGTGTGCGCCCCACCTCCAGCTCCCGCAGCGTGCGCTGCCTGTCAGGCACCACTGACAGGATGGCCACAATCAGGTAGCGCTGCAGCGAGGCAGCCACCTCGCGGCGTGACCTAGGCTGGCCAGATGCTGTCAGCCCTGCACACGAGTCAGCAGCAGGAGGAGCATGTGCTCACCGCAGTTCATAAGCAGTATCATAGGCTGTAGTGTTTTGATAGGAAAATCCGTGTCAGCTTGCTGCACTCTGCATTGATGCGCAGCATGACTATCAAACAGGTAACTGCATCCGAGCAGCTGCTCCAAGCTTGTCAGGCCAGGCGCAGCCCACCTGCACACTCTGCCCGCAGGGATGACACCAGCTTCAAGTAGTCAGCCCACTCCAGCCTGCACGCAATTGCATGTGAGCACGACAGGATCAGGCCCTCAGTCAATGATCAAGTAAGATGTGGAAATGGGACAGGCAGTCAAACACATGAACTGCATGATGAAGATCCTGCGTTGGAGCAATCTGACTGTGTGTAAGCAGCTTGGAGGGGTTGTTATTGGTTGCAGACAGCCAGTAAACAATCCAACAAACAACACATGGCAACGTTGTTCACCATCAGCAGTTTGTTGCTGTGGGTATGCTCACCATTTCTTGCTGTCATCAGCAACACGAGCAGAGCGCGCTGCTGCCTTTGAGGCTGCGCGCTGCATGGCGTTCAGCTCCTGCACCACCTCCAGGTCGTGATATGGCCGCTGCTTGGTCGCTGAGGGGGGCTGAGCAGGTGCCAGCAGCAGCAACAGCAGCAGTGAGTGTGGCAGCAACTGCACTTGGTGAGCCGGGCACACTCGCTGACAACTGGGTGCGATGTGCAGACGCAAGCACACAGTATCGAAGGACTGCTGGCACCGGATGGCATTGTTCTAGCACAAAACGTTGTGAATATGCACATAGTTGTGGACTTGCGGCTGCTGTATCACAGCAGTTCAGCTTCCGGCTGCTGTAATCACAACAGTCCAGCTTACAAAGTCAGGCTTTGCTAGCAGGTGCAGGTACACTCAAGTGCCGCTTCGTACCTTGGCCACGCTGTGGTACAGGAAGCGAGCCACATGCACCACTGCCTTGATGGCAACAGTGGCCGAGCTGCTAGCAGTGCCCCTCTGCTGCTGCCGCCAGTGCTCGTAGTCCATCAGCAACCTGACACTCTCCCTGCCTGATGATGGCACCAGCGTGGCCAGGCTCAGCTGCTCAAGCGGCACACCACGCACATTGTGTGCAAAGCCCAACAGCAGCCTGCAACCACATGCAGCACCACAATGCTGGCCTGCGCTGCCGACGCATCGCACTGCAAACACAGCTGCTGCGCATCCATGCAGCAGCAACTTCGTTGACTGCTGCAGAAGGGCGGCTGCTGTACCTGACGGCACAAGCACGTGACAGCCACGTTTGCTGCATCTGCATGCTTCTGCTCAGCTGCCACTCACTGGACATAGTGCCTTGTGACCGTACGGTACGTCACTGGCTGCAGAGGTTCTGCCAACTGGCCAAAGAAGCGTGTCGTGCAGAAGCGCTCAAGCTCGGCCAGCTCAGCCTGCAGCTTGGGTGGCATGTTGGTCTCCTGCACAGCATGCAGAGTAACGGGGCTTGATTTGAAGGGGCAGGTGGTAATGTTGCACAGCAGCAAGGGCTGACAGCTTTTGCCAGAATTGAGGTGACCCCTGAGCGCTGGCGAACATGGCTGGCCAGAGGGGTAGTGCTGACTCTGCTTGCAGGGTGCCTGCTAACTGTTGCAGTTGTACAGCATCAGCATTTGTTACCTGCAGACTGTAAGGTTCCAGGCTGTGAAGAGGGGCGCTCCTGACAGATGTTGGCGGCCTGCTGCTGCTGCTGCTTCTGCTCTCCTGCTGGGCTGCTGGCATGCGCCGCTGCATGATGTCTGCAGGAAGTGACTCAGCATCCGATGAGTCGACCACAGGAGGCAACTGCGCCAGTACATCACTGGTGAGTTGTGTTGAAGCTGCCTGCTCCTGCTCTACCTGCTGGCGCAACTGCTCCTTCAGCATGAAGGCAAGCTTGACCGGCACGTTCAGCACGTCAAGCTCCTCCTGCAAGCAGCACCCTGGTGTGAGGCGCCATTTCTCAACTTTCCACTAACGCTGCTACGAACTTTCCACTAACACTGCTACGAACGAGATCTGCGCTTGCTGGCGCAGCACTGCAGTGCTTGTGCATATGGGTAGAGGGGAGTTGCTGCATGCATGAGCTACGCAACCTTGATTCGAGTTGCATGATTGTAGCAGGTATATCGCTAACCAAGCAAAGCCCACATGTGACATTGCAGCCACATCAGCGGCCGTGTGATACAGGTTGTCCCGCAGGCGTTGCACCTGCAGAGCATCAGCAGATGGTGTGGCATGGCATACACACCTGATTTGCACAGCTGCCAGATCCTAGCGCCTGCCGGCTTACCAGCTGTATTTCTGCCAGCCCAGGAGCCCTGCCTGCTTGTGCTAGTGCTGCTGCAACTGCTGCCTCCACATCAGTGTCAGGCTCAACACAGGCAGTTGATCCTGTACTGCTTCGTGTGCTCAGCAGCTGCCACTGCTCCCAGCTCTGGCTGCTGGCTAGAATCCATGTCAGTGACTGAATGCTGGGAAGCTGCCGGGTGATTTGCCTAGAGGTGTTCAGCCACTGCCTGCTAACTGTCAGTCTGTACAAAGCCTGCATCTGCATCGGTGTGCCGATTCCCGCGTGGTCACCACGCCAACGGGACCTGGGAAGCCATTTAAACAACCTCAGGTTGGTTGCTACTGTAGGTGCTCAAGGACTAGCTTGCGATGTTGCGAACAGTACGTGGAGAGCTCTTTTGACCGTTGCACCCAGAGCGTCAGGCACCGCAAAAGACCACTCACGATTTACACAAAACACCTTTATGAGGAACGATGGCCTGCGCTGAAGCATGCTGGTAGTCTGTGGACATAACACAGCTGGAAGACAGACAGTCTCTGACAATATGCTTCAAGCTCAGTGAGCCTGAAACCACGCTGCGCACGTTTGAACGAGCACCAGCAACATTATCGCTGACTATTGCACTGTTGCGATGTCACTGCCAGTCACTCTTATCATTTTAGCCCAGCAGGGTTTCTGTCCAAAGTTGCAGGGTACACACGCTGTACAGCGGCACATGTGCCACGCTCATCATGTGCCACGCTGTCAGAACCATGGCAAGAACATGTTACCACGGTGAAAGAAGGCCACACCACAAATGCTGTGTAGGCAAGGCGTTCAATGTGCGCCCTTGTGTTCAAAAACCGCCGCAAGACACGCCAGTCACCAATACGGCCATGCAGCCAGTAACGTACTAGCAGTGCGCTGTTGGTGTCATGGAGGCGTGGCTGCCGCAGCCACCTTCGCTGTATATATATCCGTTGTCACACTGTGGCGGACGCTGCCGTGAAAACATTTGCTATGGTGCTACAGGCTGTGTGATAGCTCCAGCATCAGATCCACAGCTGGCTGCACCTTCTGCGACTTTGTGCGCCTGTCGTAGGTGCCTCGCTGCTCCTTCACGCTGTGGCCCATCAGCAGCGCCAGTGACTCCAGGTCCTGCTCACAGGCGCCTGACTCCCTGCAGCACAGCCCGGTGCGGAAACAGCACAAACCACGCACGGTTGCGACGAGCCCTGATTGCTGTGAAAGGGCATCGCACAGCAATGCCGCTCGCTGTGGTACGACAACATGAAGAACAGCAGGCAGTTCACAGCTGCCGCTGCTGAAATAATCATAGCTGCTATGCTGCAATAGGCTTACCTGAGGTGCGTGACGATCATGTCACGCACGAGGTGTGGGTGCGTTGCCTTGCCGGTCAGCCGCAGCGCTGCCTTCTTGAAGATGTCATTGAGCGCCTCTACTTCCAGCGGCTGGCCAGTGCGTGACTTGCAGAACAGCAAGCTCGTTTGAGGTGCCAGCTCCTGCCTCCACGTGTCGATGAATGCCTCAAGCTCTGGGTAGATGGACGGGGCAATCAACAGCGGCGGCCTGTCACCGTATTTTTTGCCTGTCTTGTAGTCGGCGGCTGAGTGCTTGATCACCCAGCTGCCGTCCTCCTGCTGCAGCAGAGTGCGCCCCACCTCCAGCTCCCGCAGCGTGCGCTGCCTGTCAGGCACAACTGACAGGATGGCCACAATCAGGTAGCGCTGCAGGGACGCGGCAACCTCGCGGCGTACACGTGGTTTGCCAGATGCTGTCAGCCCTGCACAGGCAGCAGCAGTTGTTGGTGTGCAAGTCCATGTGTGCTGTGATATGTATGCAGAAGCAAGGAATACCAAATGCATGCATGGTAAACACATGCATCTGATACTGGCATTGGTGATTGAAAACACCGGCTGCTACAAAGCCTTTGGTTGCACGCTGTGCATCAGCCCACCTGCACACTCCGCACGCAGAGCCTGCACAAAGCCAAGGAACTCGTCCCACTGCAGCCACTTCTTGGTGTCATCTGCAACCAGCGGCGCACGTGCAGCGGCCTGCGTCGCAGTGCGCATCATTGCTGCCAGCTCCTGCATCACGCCCAGATCTCTGTAGGGAGGCTTGGCTGAGGGCTGCAGGCAGCAGGCATGCGGGAATGCAGTGCAGAGATCAAGAATGCTTTGTAAACACATGCTCTGCAAGCGCTACACACAACTTGGTGACGTGCAAGCTTCAAATTTTGCCAACAAACAATGCGTGGCGTCTAGACGGCGTCACAGGCACCATAGGCACGTCAACAGGTACTCACGCTGGACTGCGCATGGTACAGGTAGCGTGCTGCTACAATGGCCGCCTTGATAGGCTGCGTTTGGCTTCGTGCAGCCACACCTCTCTGCTGCCGCCAGTGCTGGTAGTCCATCAGCATGCTAACACCTTCCCTCTCAGGTGATGGCACCAGCGTTGCCAGGCTCAGCTGCTCAAGAGGCACACCGCGCACAGTATGCGCCCAACCCAGCAGCCGCCTGCATGCACAGGTAATCGCCAATCATGAGCAAGCACGATGCACTCAGTATGCTTGTCCGCAAGCTGCTGCAATGTGAAGGTTGCAACCAGTGCTGTGCGGTAGGGTTGCACCAAAACATAGTTCAGGTCGTCCCCTGTCCCCGCAACAACACGACAGCTTGGCAGCCCAGCATGACTTGAGGGCACAACATGTGCAATATGCAAGAATGCAAGCAGCTGCTGTTGCACCTCAGGCCTGCTGGCTGACACTGGCCCAGCCACCCACCGCAGCTCCTCTTGGTACGACCTGTACGACACAGCCCGCAGCGGCTCCACGCGCTGCCCGTAGAAGGAGCCGCAGCAGAACTGCTCCAGCTGGCTGAGCTCCTGCTGCAGCGCTGGCGGCAGCTGCTCCTCCTGCAGCAGCAGCACCCAGCAGTGCATAACCATATGCGTGCACAATAACGCCACAGGTGCAACCCTGTCAGCATGAGTCAAGCTGGTACAGGGGCATGTCATAGAGTGACCGTCAGCACAGCTGTGTAGTGGCATGCTGCTGGCCGTGAGGTGCATGCCACCATGCGGGTTCCTGCAACCTGTAGGTAGCTGCCTGCTCCCAGCTGCACAGCCCAGCATCCCATCAACCAACTGCAGGGCCTGTACCTTGAGCGTGTATACCTCCTGGGCGCCTCTCCTCCCTGTGACGTGCACATACGTTGTGCGGGCCTTGCCTGTGCCCACAAAGTTACGTGGCATGCGCCGCTGCATGATGTCTGGGTGCAGCTGCTGCTCAGCATCAGACGGACCCAACGGTGGCTGCTGGACCTGTGTGCTGCCCTGCTGCAGTCCTGCAGAGCTGCTGTGAGCTGTGTGGACTGCCAGCTCATCACTGGCCTTGGCATCCAGGCTATGTGCTGCTGCTGCCTTGATGTCTGCCGCCACCATTGTCTTGATGGTGGCCCAGAGCTTGACAGGTATGCGCATCTGCTGCAGCTCCTCCTGCACAACGTGAAGTGACGCACGCCGAGGTCGCTGAGCTTGGCCTGCGCTCACTCCATGTTTAGCCCTGCGCTCCCCCAATGAACCTGGCTTGCAAGTGGTTCAATTCATTTCAACATTGCAGCCACAGCATGTGCATACATATGGTGCACATAAGCACTAGCACATGGGCATCAGCAGAGCTGGGAACCGAAAGCAGGACGAGCAGCAGTGACACACCTTGGACATTTGAGCCACATCATGAGCAGTGCTGTACCAGTTGCTGCGCAGGTGCTCACACTGCATCACAGCAGCCACAAACAGTTGGCAATGGCTTAATGGTGGCACTTGAATGATCGGCTAGCTCGGTGGCATGACGCAGATGCATGTATATGTTGACGTTGCCACCTGCCCAACTCTGCACTCACCAGATGCTCCGCGTTGCTGAGCTTGAGGCCTGACGCATCTGCAGCTGCTGTCAGGGCAGTATCTATGTCTGTGTCTGGTGCTATCGTAACGGCTGGACTATTGGAGGCCCTGCTGCTGACCAGCCTTGCCAACAGTGCTGGCCTTGTTTGCAACAGCAGCACCCCATGGTGCTGCAGCAGAGACGCATGCCGCGCGCATACCCTATGCACCTCAGCGGAGCAGCTTCGAAGCAGCATGTGGAGCAGAGGTGATGACCCCAGCGCCCGGATGTTGAACACGAGATCGGGAGCTTAGCAGGTGGTGACAGCTGCGTTCAAAGCTGCTGCTGTGGCAGGTCGTCGCGAGCAGCGACTGCCCAACTTAAGGGATCGGTCTAGCATAGAACCATATGAAAACGTGGTTTCTTTGTTTTGCCTGGCTTCAAGGCGTAGGAGGAAGAAGCTAGTGCCGTACAACCAGACAGATACTGTTGTCCATCTCTGGCATATTCCCGCAAGGACGTGTGATGGTGATCTCTTTGATATAAGCAGCCCGTTTCAAGGTGGTTCCTGGTGTGGTGTCGAGGGTATGCTGCGGCTGTCCTGGCAGTCCAGTGTTTGTGTCTGACACATGACATATGACAGGCACTGCCGGCACAGTGCCGCACTGCAGCATTGACTGGTCTCTAGAATGGTGCCAGGCGCTTGCGATGGTGACACACCATTAGGTGCAGCGAAATATGCAGCGTTTGCAAGTTCTGTTGTACCACCTTTGGGCGTAAGCAAGCGCCTGTGTATGCGAAGTGCACCTGCCGCTTCTGCCAACGTTTGCATGAACAACTGCAGAGTATCAAGAGGTGAATCGAGCAACTGCAGTGTGGGTTCAGCCGGCATGACTGCTGAATTGGCGATTCACTGACTGCTACCTGCTGAGCCGATACGACAGTACTCAGGTCAGCATGAAGCTTGCTATGCTGCGTTGTTGCCGCACTGAAATGCTGCGCCTGTGTATGCGAAGTGCACCTGCCGCTTCTGCCAACGTTTGCATGAACAACTGCAGAGTATCAAGAGGTGAATCGAGCAACTGCAGTGTGGGTTCAGCCGGCATGACTGCTGAATTGGCGATTCACTGACTGCTACCTGCTGAGCCGATACGACAGTACTCAGGTCAGCATGAAGCTTGCTATGCTGTGTTGTTGCCGCACTGAAATGCTGCTGGCCATTGCTGCTACATTGGGTTGACATTGCAGGCATTGCTGGGCATTTACTGCAGCGGTTCGCTGCTCTGCTCTGCCCGTACCAAAGGCGCTGCACAAGCTGCTGTACTGCGACTGCCAACTGCTCAGACAGTTGCTGCATCGCCAGCAGATGCCAGCATAGCATAATGCCCTGCAATGATGCTGCACGGCAGCAGGCTGCTCGCTGTTAGCTGCTGCTTACTGCACCCTAATGCAATGCATGCTGTTTGCAGATGCCTTTGTGCTGCTGCCCCTGCCCGGCTGCTTGCTGTCAATGCTTTCCTGCAGCTGCTCAAGCGACTGTGGGACAAACCACTGACCTAGTGGCACCTGCTACAGCAATGAGCACTCGGGCCATCCTAGGCTAGCGTTAGACAAGCGACCGGCACTGCGACAAACTGTATGCTACCTGTCGGTTATACGGCTGCTGCTGCTAAAGCAACAAATGCAGACTGTCTACTGCTGCTGGTATGCGCTGCTGTGTGGCAACCTAAATTGCGTTGCACCTTGCAAACAGATGCTGCCATTTCCGGTATGTTGTGCCTTGCGTGGGGGTGGCTGAAATATGCTGGTTCTTACAGAGCTGCTGCTGCGCTGCTGCCGGCAGTTGCATATGCCACCCCTGCCGCCGAGCTTTTGCTGTTGCACGCTTGCGCTGCTGCACCCGGCAGTGTGCCATCTGCTGCTGCTGCATTGCACCGCACATGGCCCGGCAGTGTGCCGCCTGCTGCAATGCTCCATTGCTGCTGCTGCTGCCGTAGCTGCTGCTTTGCTGCCGTAGCAACTGCAGCTGATCGCGTCCTACACAGGGCAGCAGCCAGGCAGGCTGGAGGAACAGTGAAACGAGGAGGCAGGAACACGGTTGAGGGATATAAGGACCATTACAGCATACTACCCAGGCGACAGAAAGCACGGCCAAGCCACCCATGCAGGCCGCATCTGCCAGCTGCAGCTGCACGCTGCATGTGCCGCCACTACCCTGCTGCAGCAGCTCAGGCCGCCGCTGCTGCAGCGCGGGCTGCCGCCACTGCCGCCGCGCTTGCGTCTGCCGCTGCCTACTCGCCCTTGGTCAGCAGGCCGCTCTCGCTGACGTAGATGCCGTCCAGGAACTTGCGGATGTCCTTGTTCTTGACCAGGCACTGCTGGTGGATGAGCGCGGTGGACCTGCTGACGTTCTCAATGTCGTTGCCCTCCAGGATGAGCTCATCCTTGACGGCATCGCTGCGCTTGATGGTCACGCCTGGCAGCATGACCACGTTGCGCACGCGCTTCTCGCCCAGGAAGTTGCGGATCTCCACACGGCCGCCCTTGTCCTCAATGTTGATGTTGATGGGGAAGTGGGCGTACACCAGCCTCATCTTGTACTCGAAGCCCTTGGTCACGCCAGTGATGAGGTTCTGCACGTGGCTGCAGGCTGTGCGGATGGCAGCCAGGCGCTTCTTCTTGCCAAAGTGGCACTCCACCTTGAGCTTCTTCTCACCCTCCTCCTCAAACAGGTACATGTCCACTGCCAGGTGCTTGAAGTCGCGCTGCAGGGTGCCGCGGGGGCCCTTCACGCGCACAGCCCTGGCCTTGACCTCGATCTGCACCCCTGCAGGAGCAAAGCAGGCACAGCAACCAGCAGCAGTCGAGCATCATCAGCAGCAAGGCGGGCTAGGGCAACCCAGGGGCCTGCGCGACTACCACGTGGTTTTTGGGACACATGAAGTGCAACATAAAGCAAGGATCAAGGCTGCTACAGCCCAAACACCCTGATTCAGCTAAACGCACCCTCGGGGATGGTGACGGTCCCATTTGACACAAGGAGCTTCATATTTGCTAGCTGCTTGAAGACTCCAGCAGCGTGAACGTGCCGAAGAGGCCCAAAGAGGAAGGGCAGAGAGCACGGTGCTCCCATATCATTCTGAGCAGCCACCTGTTGTGCCCTAACCCGCGAGTTCTGGCAGAGCAACAGAGGGCACGTATACGTTGTCGTTTGTACGTTTCGATCGATTAGAGGCTTTTTGGTGGCATTAGAGACTGAGTCTGCTGTTTCACCGGACACCCACTCTGCTACACTCACCACCTTCAACCCGTGCACTCGCTGAGGTATCCAGCCGATCACTAGTGTAGGCAGGGAAACATATAGCGTGCCCCTGCGGGGCCTGCTTGTGCTGCTTGCTCGATCACCTGCAGCAGCAGCAGGGAGCAGTGCTGGGCCATCATGGCAGAGAATGGGGAGGCAAATGGGCAGCAGTTCGACTCTCACCTATACGGAGGAGAGAAGTTCTCGGGGTACAACACCTCTATCCCGCTAGATGAGGAGGATGAGGAGAACGAGCCCACCGTGGCGCCCAGGTTTGTGCATGCCGCTGTTCTCTGCGCTGTACTGCTGTGCCATGTGCCCTGAGCCATGCAGGCCCTGAAAACAGCAGCACAACATACTATGGCATCTCATCTTCATGTTGTGTGCTGCAGTGCTGCCCAGCTACATCACCTGAAGTATGGCGCGCCTGATCCAGATGGGGAGGAGGATGAAGAGGTGTGCACCCCAGCAGCAGCGTTATGCAGCAGAGCTGTGGTGGCATGGTGTCCTGCAACATGCAGCTGCTACAGAGAGCTGAAGTGGACGTTGTAGGGCCTACTTACATGCTGCATCACCAGCAGTGCAGTGGCGCAGCTTGCCTTGCAACGATTACATTTTTAGTTGCAGGCGCAGACACATGTGCAGCACCGGTGAAGCAGCAGCCCACACAGAAGTGCGATCACAGTTTTTATTGGTTGATATCAATCATTGACACCCATGTCGTCTGTGTCACATTGCAAACAGCCATTGGCAGCGTTGTGTATGCACGCTGCTCGCTACTGCTGGCGACACCTTCTTGTCCCATGTTGCTCCTGCAACACTTCACTCCTGCGTGTGTGCTGTGCAGCCTACTGGCTTCACCAAGCCCAAGCGTATTGCTGACAGGGAGGATGACTACAAGAAGCGGCGCTTGGGGCGGCAGCTGTCACCAGAGCGCAATGACGCGTTCACTATGGGTGACAAGACGCCAGATGCGCGTGTGCGCACCTACGCAGATGTCATGCGCGAGCAGATGCTGCAGCGGGAGCAGGCCAACACCATTCAGAACATCATAGACAAGCAGAAGGAGCAGCAGGAAGCAGGCGGGGCAGCGGCAGCAGCAGCACCTGCAGTGGCAGGTGTGGGCCAGAAGCGGCGAAACCGCTGGGACCAGAGCGGCGGCGAAGGGTGAGTGCGGCTTGGCAGAGCAGTTGGCAAAGTCATGAGTGCTATTGGCAGGACTGCATTTGGCATCATTCATGCAGCCGTTGTTCTGGTTGTTCGGCCCATGCATGCACTGCAGTAGAGTAGCAAGTCTCGGTGCACACTGTCACTCGTAGCTTGGCGGTGGGGGCAGAACATTAGCTAGCAGCTGGTGCTGATTTTGCTGACTTGCGTTGCTGCTGCACCTGCTGCTGCTTGTTTTTTGGCTTGCAGGAAGCGTGCGAAGCCTGAGGGTGGCTCGGAATGGGACGCAGTGGAGGCCACACCAGCAGCAGCCAACCGCTGGGATGCCACGCCAGGCAGCGCGCTAGGCGGGGCGACGCCCGGCCCCAACACCTGGGACGCAACACCAGGCGCAGCAGCAGCAGCAGTAGCAGCAGCAGGCGGCAGCAGATGGGACGCGACGCCAGGCGCAGGCCTGGGCAGTGGCGCCACACCAGCAACAGCAGCACGCCGCAACAGATGGGATGAGACGCCCGCAGCAGTGAGTGTTGTTGGCTGGGGCCTGGTAGTGTGCAGCAGCTTGGTGCTGCGTACTTGTAACCTTTGCTCACGCTTGCATGGCGGGTAGTCATCGCAGCAACAGCTCAGCCTGGAGCAGCATGCTGTTCATGGCTGCCTGCTTCCTGGTCTGATGTCCTCACACACACAACGCATGCTCAAAGTGCTGTGCTTGCCGTGTATGTTGCCTTGCAGGACCTGGGCGTATCAGCCACACCAGCAGCCAAGAAGCGCTCGCGTTGGGATGAAACACCAGCGCCAGGTGCCACACCAGCAGCAGCCTTCGGGGCAACACCAGCAGGCATAGGCGGTATGTTTGGCGCAACACCAGCATTCACGCCGGGGGCTGCAGCAGGGATGGAGACACCTGCAGTGCCTGGCATGGTTGGGGCACCTGGCGGCATGACGCCTGACCAGTGGCACGCTGACAAGGCCGCGCGCGAGATGTATGAGCGCAACAGGCCGCTGAGCGATGAGGAGCTGGACGCAATGCTGCCGGGAGCTGAGCAGGTGCGACGCGCTGGGGCAGGAGTGACATTGGCGCAGCAGCTGCATTGTGTTGCAATGAGTCAGCTTGATGGAGTGGCAGTGCAGTGGCACGTTTGGCCCTGCATGGACTAGAATATGTCATTGATGCTGCTGCAACAGGAGTTCATGTTTCTCTGCTTGCGCATGCGCAGCATGTGCATGTATGTGCCGTGGTGAGACGCCTGCTGTGATGCTTTGCTGTGCTGCTAGCAAGACAGAGCACCGCGTTCAGCCAGTGCTGCTGTACACGCCCTTGCTCGTCAAACTCGCGACTGAACTCATGAGCCTGTGTTCTCTCTGCTTCACCCCACCTGCAGGGTTACAAGGTGCTGCCGCCGCCAGCAGGCTACCAGCCCATCTACACGCCAGCGCGCAAGCTCATGGCCACGCCCACGCCAGGCATGTTTGGGGGGGTGCCCGGCACGCCCATGTACAGCATCCCCAGTGAGAGCGAAGGCCTGAAGCAGGTGTATGGCGGCGCGGAGATGCCTGAGGGGCTGCCTGAGCTCAAGCCAGAGGACCAGGCGGTGAGTGGGCGCGCTGCTGCGGTGCCACTGCTGTTCTGCTGCTGAGTGTTTCGGACTTGCGCAGTGTTTGTCGACGTTTGGTAGGTGGTTTGCTTGTTGTACTAGGAGCTTGCAGTTCAGCATTGTAAGTTGCAACGCTGTGTAACCGAGTCCTGCCTGCTGTTGTGTTGTGTCTGGCCGTGTGCGGCGCAGATCTTTGGCAAGCTGATGGAGGCTGTGGACGAGGCTGAGCTGTCCGCGGAGGAGGCCAAGGAGCGCAAGATCATGAAGCTGCTGCTCAAGGTCAAGAACGGCACGCCGCCGCAGCGCAAATCGGCGCTGCGGCAGCTGACGGAGAAGGCGCGCGACTTTGGCGCCAAGGCGCTGTTTGACCAGATCCTGCCGCTGCTGATGACGCCCACACTGGAGGACCAGGAGCGCCACCTGCTGGTCAAGGTCATCGACAGGTGTGTGTTGTGTGTGTGGGGGGGTGTCGGAGTTGAAAATGGGGGCGGTACAGTTCGCAGGAGCGTGTGTTTGAGGAGGCTGCTCTGGTGCAGGCAGGTGTGCTGTGTATCATGTGTTAATTTGCGGCTGTACTTGTTTGGCTCGGCATTAGGATATGCGCCTGCATATGGGTCACCTGGCTGCAGCAGCTGCGGACACATGGTGGGCGCTGAAGTGGCCCTGTGCAGCTCGCAGCTTGCCTTGATTCATTGTGATGCAGGCTGCAGCTCGTTTGATGTGGCTTTCTACTGACATGCGCATGCACCATCACCTGGGCTGTTTTTCAACATCCTCCTGCAGGATCCTGTACAAGCTGGACGAGCTGGTGCGGCCGTACGTGCACAAGATCCTGGTGGTTATTGAGCCGCTGCTGATTGACGAGGACTACTACGCGCGCGTGGAGGGCCGCGAGATCATCGCAAACCTGTCCAAGGCAGCTGGCTTGGCGCAGATGATTGCAGCGATGCGGCCAGACATTGACAACATTGACGAGTACGTGCGCAACACCACAGCACGCGCATTCAGGTGAGCAGACGAGGCTGGTGCATGTTGCAGCTGGTGCGGGGTCCCAGGCTGCTGTAGTGCGGCAGCAATCACTGTGCACCACAAGGCTGGTTGTTGTGAGGCTAGCATCCTGCACTTGTGCTGGTCCTGACGCTGACAGCTGATCATGCCAGTTTATGCACCTATGATGGAAAGCTGACACGCAAGTCTTTGCTTCACGCGCGCTCGCTTGCCCCTGCCCCTGCCTCGGCGTTGCTGTGCTGCAGTGTGGTGGCGAGTGCGCTGGGCATCCCCGCGCTGCTGCCCTTCCTGAAGGCCGTGTGCCTGAGCAAGAAGAGCTGGCAGGCGCGCCACACGGGCATCAAGATCGTGCAGCAGATCGCCATCCTGATGGGCTGTGCGGTGCTGCCGCACCTCAAGGCGCTGGTGGACATCATCAAGCACGGCCTCAAGGACGAGAACCAGAAGGTGCGGGCATCAACCGCCGCGTTGGGGCGTTGACCAGGAGGGGTGTGGCTGTCTTTGCTTGCCTGCATGCGAAAGGGTGCCTGCAAAGAAACGTCTTTCTCGCTCTGCAGTTCTGCTACAAGAGTTGCGCGTGGGGTGCCAGTATTGTCAGGTGCTGACAGCTGCTACCAGTGATGCCAACATGCATGGAAGCGGGTCAGCTGCCCTGCACATCATCTCCTGCTCGCTCATATCCTCGCCTCATTACACTCTGCCTCACCCCCGCGCCTCCTGTCCTCCAACGCCTGCAGGTGAAGACCATCACCAGTCTGAGCCTGGCCGCGCTGGCTGAGGCCGCCTCCCCGTACGGCATTGAGTCGTTTGACGACGTGCTAGAGCCGCTGTGGCGCGGCATCCGCAGCCTGCGCGGCAAGGTGCTGGCTGCGTTCCTTAAGTGTATCGGCTTCATCATCCCGCTGATGGACGCGGAGCACGCGTTCTACTACACGCGCGAGGTGATGGTGGTGCTCAAGCGCGAGTTCCAGACGCCTGACGAGGAGATGAAGAAGATCGTGCTCAAGGTGCGCAGCAGGGCCAGCGGAGGGGGCGGGGGGGATAGGCGTTTTGAAGGTGTTGTTGCTTGGGTGACTGGGGGTGGGCTGGGGGGGGGATTGGCAAGGCAGCGGACAGGAGCTCAGGGCAGAAGGCGGGGTAGTTACTGGGGCATCAGTGCTTTCACGTGCTGCATGACGTGCTGAGCATGTGCGCTGATGTTCACTGTTAGTTAACAATCCACGTACAAGTGTGCAGCAGCTCAACATCATGATGATGATACATAACCCCCTGTTTGCTGTGTGGGTGTTTTGTGGGGCTGCAGGTGGTGCAGCAGTGCGTGGGCACTGAGGGCGTGGAGCCTGAGTACATCAAGACGGAGGTGCTGCCTGAGTTCTTCCGCTGCTTCTGGCAGCGCCGCATGGCCCTGGACAGGCGCAACTACAGGGCGCTGGTGGAGACCACAGTGGCGCTGGCCAACAAGGTGCGGCGGTGGTGCAGGAGGGCCTGCTGCGGCTGGCAGCCCTAGCCCCCCTAGTTGCATGTGTGTGGCAGGTGGAGGGGTGTGCTGTTTTCTGTTCAACAGGTTGCAGTTGTAATCATGCTTGGTCCGTGTAAGGCGTGTGTCTTGTGTTGGCTGCATGTCTCTTTGTGCGTGCTCCCGCTGCCACACACAACTGAAGTATAGCGCTCTCGCCGTTCTTGAAGTATGTTTGCTGTGCTGCACTGCGCGCCGGCCCGCTGGTATCCTGCAGGTTGGCGTGAGCGAGATCGTGGGGCGCGTGGTTGAGGACCTGAAGGACGAGGCTGAGCCGTACAGGCGCATGGTGATGGAGACCATCGACAAGGTGGTCACCGCGCTGGGCGCTGCCGACATTGATGCGCGGCTGGAGGAGCTGCTGGTGGACGGCATCCTCTACGCCTTCCAGGAGCAGGTGCGGCGGTGGCGGTGGCTGCCGGCTGCGGGGAAGGGTGAAGGAGGCAGAAGGAAAGGCCGCGATGTGGCACCAGGGCGGAATGCAGATGCATGCTGACCACAAGCTTCGCTGTGGTGCAAGCAGGCCGGGCGCTAGGTGATTCTTGTAGATGTCTTGATTTAGGAATTGCTGTTTTTGATGTAGGTAGCAATGTGCATCCTGGGTGTATCGCTGAGTGTCTGGTGTGTGTGTGTCTTGCAGGTTGGTGACGACGCCAACGTGATGCTCAACGGCTTTGGCACAGTGGTCAACGCGCTTGGCCGGCGTGCCAAGCCGTACCTGCCGCAGATCTGCGGCACCATCAAGTGGCGGCTCAACAACAAGGCAGCCAAGATCAGGCAGCAGGCGGCAGACCTGATCGCGCGCATTGCGCCTGTGCTCAAGGCGTGCGAGGAGGAGCAGCTGCTGGGCCACCTGGGCGTGGTGCTGTACGAGTACCTGGGAGAGGAGGTGAGGGGCGCCCTGGGTTCGCACGGTTGCGAAAATGACAGTGTCATCATGGCTTTGGACTAAGCAGGGCAGGCAGGCTCTGAGCTTGGGATTGAAGGCGCATGAGGCTTCCTCATCGTCACACACGCCCCCTTCCTGAACTTACGCGAGTGTTAAGTGTGGACACACCACGCGTAGCTCATTCATTCATTCATTCATTCATTCATTCATTCATTCATTCATTCGTTCATTGAGCTTGGGATGGGCAGCTTGAGATGAGGCACGTGTTCCACGCCTGCCTGCTCTCCAGCTGCCCATCTCAAGCTCAAAGCCTGCTGCCCTGCTGAGGCTTACAAACATCATGACTGCCACACTGCTAGTAGTTACGCTGCGCTATTGGGTAGACTGTTGATGCCAGCTGCTTGCTGCACAGCGGCCTGCAGCTCTATGTGCAGTGGTTGCTTGGATTTGCAGTTGGTATGCTGGGCGATGCGCTGGTACAGCAGTTTGCACAGCAGTCCTCATCTTGCCGTGGGTGTTGTGTAGCTGACGACCCACCTTTGCTTACGCCTTGTCCGCTGCGCAGTACCCTGAGGTGCTGGGCAGCATCCTGGGTGCGCTGAAGGGAGTGGTCAACGTGATCGGCATGAGCCGCATGACGCCACCCATCAAGGAGCTGCTGCCGCGCCTCACACCCATCCTCAAGAACAGGTGAGGGTCGTGTGGCTGCACATGTGTGCACAGGGACCGGATGTACGGCATTGCTATGCACAGGGAGGGAGCTGCTGCATTGGCTGGCTGTGTGGCACTTGATGATGTCGATATTAGCGCAGCACAACACATGCTGCTGGTGGCTGTCAGGTACCTGCTGGGCATGTGCTGTTGTCTGCAGAGGAGCAGGCCATCAGGACTGGTGTAATGCTCACTCTCTTACCGCTGCCCGTCACTGCGCCCACTCCCTCCCACCCCATTACGCAGGCACGAGAAGGTGCAGGAGAACTGCATCGACCTGGTGGGCCGCATTGCAGACCGCGGCGCTGAGTACGTGCCTGCGCGCGAGTGGATGCGCATCTGCTTTGAGCTGCTGGACATGCTCAAGGCGCACAAGAAGGCCATCAGGCGCGCCACGGTCAACACGTTTGGCTACATCGCCAAGGCCATCGGCCCGCAGGACGTGCTGGTCACGCTGCTGAACAACCTGAAGGTGCAGGAGCGCCAGAACAGGGTGTGCACAACCGTGGCGATTGCGATCGTGGCTGAGACGTGCGCGCCGTTCACGGTGCTGCCTGCGCTGATGAACGAGTACAGGGTGCCGGAGCTCAACGTGCAGAACGGTGAGAAGCAGCACCGTACGGGCATCTGTACATGTATTGTGTGCGGGTGGGAGGTGTGCTGTCCAAGGTATGTATGTGCACAGGCATGCTAGCTGTGTTGCACCCCAAAGATGGGTATCATGTGCTGCGGCATGTGTAGAGAATCAAAGCATTCTCACATGCGCCAGCTGTATCATCAGCATGCCCTGTGCATGGTACAGTGTAAGGCACGTTGATGTACCGGCTTGACCTGCTGCTGCTCCCCTGACAATCTGCTGTTGTGCCTCTTTTGGTGTTGTGCCTGCAGGCGTGCTGAAGGCGCTGTCGTTCATGTTTGAGTACATTGGGGAGATGGGTAAGGACTACATCTACGCGGTCACACCGCTGCTGCAGGTGGGTGGGCTCCGATGTGGCTTGGTGGCCGCGAACGGATGCTGAGGCAGAGCATAGCCAGCTGGTGGTTGCAGTCACTGCTCAGCTGCTCGAGGGCGGTGTTCTGTGCGTCGTGCAGCCAGTATAGCTGCAGCTGCTCCCGTCGTGTCGTGGTTTAGCTGTATGTGACACACCTGTCTAGACAGTGTGCTGCAAGACAAGTGTTCACTGTGGCTTCATGCTGTATCCTTTGTAACTTCTCATCTGCCGGTTGTGCCCACACCGCCCGCTGCACAGGACGCGCTGTCGGACCGCGACCTGGTGCACCGCCAGACAGCAGCTGCGGTGGTGCAGCACATGTCGATGGGCGTGCCCGGCCTGGGCTGCGAGGACGCGCTGCTGCACCTGCTCAACTACGTGTGGCCCAACGTGTTTGAGGACAGCCCGCACCTCATCAACGGCGTGATGGGGGCCATTGACGGCTGCAGGCTGAGCTTGGGGCCGTGCGTGGTGCTGCACTACACGCTGCAGGTGGGTGCACGGGTGCAACTGGGGGGCAGGGGCTGCTGCTGCTGGCAGCTGAGTTTAGTTACTAAAGTATGGTTTAGGTTTAGCTGCACAATCTGCTGTTAGGGTTGGGTTTGACAATGGCATCACGCTATGGAGCCCTGGAGTGTCAGCCAGTACACTGTGTACATTGTGTGTGGTATACTGTGATTGCATGTACCAGCTGCATGCACGTATGGCTGTACCAGCACACCAACATGCGCTGCGTGTGCCTGTCTGCCTCTCCTCTCTTGCCACACTCGCAGGGCCTGTTCCACCCTGCGCGCAAGGTGCGCCAGACGTACTGGAAGGTGTACAACAACCTGTACATTGGCGCGCAGGATGCGCTGGTGGCTTTCGCGCCGCGCTTTCCTGACAGTGAAGACGGCGCAAACACATACACGCGTCACGAGCTGGACCTGCTGCTGTGAGGGGACGGGGCAAGGAGGGGTGCTGAGCTTGGGCGGCGCTCGTTGGCGTATACAGGCGGGCCTGGCGGGTGGTGTCATGTGACAGTGCTGGTAGTATTTGTGTGGATGTTGTTGCTGGCTTAAGCAGTGTGCGTTGTCCCGCTTACAGTAGAATCAGCGAGTGTGGTGTTCCTGTAGGGTAGTCAGGTTAGCAGGTTGGGGCTGGCGTTCTGAGTGGTTGGCTGTTGTACGCCGTGAGGAGCTTGGCAACGAGTGGTTCAGACGGGCCAGGTCTCAGCAAGCACGCTGTGCAGCATTGGGTGGAGCGCATTGTTTGAGTGCTTGTGCAGATGTGAGGCTGCTTTTGTACATGCGGGTGTAGGCGTAGAGTGCCTGTTTGATTTTAGCCTTCCCTGAGCGCGCTGGTGGTTGTGCTGCACGCAGAGTGCTGGGGTCGTGCTTGGCTCCGTGTTGCCACCTGCCAGCCGATACAATTGCGATTGTGGCTCTGGCTAGGAGCTTTTTGGGGTTGCTATGACTGTCATGTGACATACTGTCTGGTCTGACCGTATTGTCACGCGTGGTGATGGCAGGTACAACATTGTGTGTGCTGTGGTGCAGCCCAGCCTGGCAGGGTTCACCTGCCCTTACTGCGGCTTCATTAGCCTGTCTGGCCTCTGCTGTGGCACCATGGGCATGTTTGTGCAAATGAAGCAGTGGCAAGTGCCGCAGCACATTGAATATGGCTGGTGTGGTTGGCACAGCGCACCCATGGTGCTGGCCAGCACAGATGGCGCAATGATGCAATTTAAGGACGTTTGTTGTTGCCCATTTGGAATCCACAGCTTTATCAGCATGTATTACTGTGGTTAAGTAGGATGCACTGCATTGCAGTTCCAGTGCGACGCACTGCTTATGGTTGTAACAGTTGGTTATGGATGTTGCGCCTTTCGCCGAAGACAAAGCAAATTCAACTACATCAGTTTCCAGGTAATCGACAGGAGCAGTGTGTTTGGGAGCTTCCTGGTATCTTTGTCGAGCCACGGCAGTACGGCACACGAGTGTTTCGCCGTCTCAATTCGACGCTTCAGAGGACAAACATAAGCTTTTAGTATTGAATTACTCCACTAAACGACAGCACTCTCGATACACAGCATGTGGCAGGGATGAGAGCCAGCCCATCTGCTCTGTGCTGCTGTTGATGCTGCTGAAGCAGCCAGCAGCTGTCCTCCTTGAGAGGCACCACAAGTGATCTGGGTGCATGGGTCGTTCAGTCAGCCAGTGGGCAAATGGCTACCTTGAGAGGGAAGGCCTGGCGCGGCTGACCATCAGCATCCTGGTCATCACTACTGCGGGTTGCTTGACATACACTTGGGGCTATGCAGAGGTTGGTGCAGCCTGCTGCTGAAGCATAGGAGAGCATACCTACTAGCAGCAAGCAGCAGCGGATGGAACTGCCAACGCCAGCAGACAAACATGCTTGCTTGAACTTCTTTGTCATCAGCATCTGCATCACATTCACATGACTGTTCCTCATTAGGGAAGTCTAGTCACTGGACTGCTATGACAGCAAGATATCACACATGTTGCTGTCAGCATCACAAAGAGCAACAGATGAGAGCGCCTTGCATCTATGTCTGTTATGTACCAGGCATGTTGGCCCGCTACTGCAGCTGCCGGGGGTTGTACTTTCAGATGTGCCTGCAGCAGCAGCTACGTCCGGTGACACGCACTGCATGCATAACCATGTCCAGGCACGATACTTACTTGACGTGCCTGCTGCTGGCGTTTATGCTTCCAGGGTGTGCACAACGCCAGGACTGTCATGATGCCTGGCAGCAGCAAAGCAGCGGTGCCACTGGTGCTGCAGCAGCAAACAGTGGTACTGCAGCAACCTGTATCATCTGACGGCAGCAGCGGCAATGGCACGCTGATAACAGCCAAGAAGGTGCACAGGCGGCGGCCTCGAAAGTCACCAGCAGATATGCCAGTGCCTCCGGAAGGAGGTGCACCAGCATCATCGGAGCAGCAGCAGCAAGAAGCAGTAGGGCAAGGCAGTACTGATGCTGATGCTGGGCGCCACTGAGTTGCTCACAGTGGCAGAGGCAGGCGGCTGCAGCGGGCGCCTGCCTAGCAGCCCAGCTGCAGCAACTGCGGCAAATATTCCGGGTGTTGCTAGTGAGGGGCTTAACTTCGCCAGTCCTAGCTGGCTTGTGTTTGGAGATGCCGTCCAACCTCCGGGCTGGGATGACAATTGTGTCCAAATCAATCCGAAGGGCTGCTGGTGCAGCTCATTTTAGTCTGACATATTGCACCACAATGCATTGATAGAGCTGTGTGCATGAATTCCTGCGTCAAGCTGACTTGGCCTAAGGCTAGGTCTTGTTCTGCTGTTGCACGCACACAGCCCGTTTGCGACAGCCCACGCGGTAGTACCAGCACCTGCTGTGGCTCGCTCCCATTGAGCAGGGGCATGGCAGACGATCATGTGCCACGTGGCACTTGGTGAGTCCCAGGCATATCTGTGCGGATGACAAGTGTGGGGCTGGGCTCTGCACAGTTGTTGACTCAACAAAGTATGATGTAGCTGAGCAGCTGTCCGAAGTGCTTCTGTCTGCTAGCTGCGACATCTTGCAGCAACGTCTAGTTGCGGCATTGACGATACAGGTAAACACGCTGGTGAAGCGACAGCCGCTACGAGTTTCTTGACCCTGGCAGCCGGTATCGGGGCGCTTGTGTGAGACGTTGACCGTCCAGGCTGTTGCTGTTGAATCTATCAGCCGCTGACAAGGTTTACTAAACACACGGCACGGTGCCACGAGAGTTCCACTCACTGGCATTCTGCCCTGCACATCAAAGCAACTGGGCCAGTTCATTGGCCCAACCGGATCAGCCGACGGGTGCTGGATAGAATTTTGCAAGGGTTGGCAGTGATTGACAGTACACTAAGACTGCGGCTGACACGGCGCAGTTCAAGAGAGTGATGTCCTGATGCATTAGTTGCAACCCCAAAAAACCAGTACGCAAGTGCTCACCTGCACATGTCGAAGCGCCGCTGTAGTACATGCTATCTCATCATCATCATGTTACCTGTGGCATGTACATGCTATCTGTGGCACACCTAGTGTCAGCATATGGCAGCAAAACCAATGATTGGGTGATGCCGCAACATTCTTAAGTCCATGCGCTGCATGCGGCATAGTATGCAGTACTCATTCATGCAGTGAACTAGTTCACCAGACTCTGGTGCAGGCTGCAAGCGTCAAGCCTACCCCTTGAAGGGGTAGACGTCGAGAGCCAGCGTACAATAGAGGCTGACGTCCTATGCAACCTTTTACCCCAAACACATGCATGTGCACGACCATACCAAAGCCCTAACGGGAATGTTGTGTCAGCCTGACATGCTCTGAGAGGCTGTGGCATGCCCAATCACAGTACTGGCTTCGCACTTGCTACCCATCAAGTTCACCCATGCTTACAGACCGCAAAACTGGGTTGCTTTCTTGAAGGGTGCAGCCACGCGTCACCTGGCAAGCACAGCCATCTGAGGGTGCAGTGCGCTGCTGAAGAGCAGGTGCCAGCAGGTGACCAGCAGCAGCATGTCAACACAGGCTGCTGCTGCTGCCATATTCCTCAAGCACAAGTCCCCATGCCTCGCGCTGTTCCACAAGAAACCACTACTAGCCGCCCCCAGGTGCATGCAGGGAGGACACCAGCCTGCCGGCTGCTTACAACAGCCTGCTGGCGAAGCGCTGCTGCTATCGTGTCCCAGCGAGCTGCCCGGTGCGGCTCTTCTTGGAGCTGCGCCGTGCGCTCGGCGAATGGGCTGCCGGCTGCAATGGGTGCGGTTGGCACGCATCTGCTATTGATGCTGCCTTATGCTGCTGCTGCTTGTCGGTTCCTGATGCCTTTGGCTGCTGCTTGCTGCTGGCAATAGCTGCTGCTGCTGCGACAGGTGACTCCTGCTCATGGTCAGTGCTGTGGTGCTCCGCTTCCCTGCCCATGCTCTCTGTTGACTCCTCACTGTCAGCCATGCCGCTGGCTGTGTCGTAGTACGGGGCAGCCTGGAGCGCAGCCAGCATCACACGGCATAGTGGTTAGCAGCAAGGTCAAGGCCTCAAGCACACCATGCTGCACAGCAGTTATGAGTACTCCCTACATCTGCAACGGGTGCTGGTCAAGCAGCGGAGTTAGCATGCCCAGGCCCAGCATGGCAAGGATTCAGGCGTGTGTGCACCCACCGGTGGCCGTGGCAGCACTGCCTCAAAGCTGTCCACTGCTGGTGTGGCGTAGTCTGGAGCAGTGAGGTGCAGCACTGCCGCGCGGTTGTGGTAGCGCTCCTCACTATCAGCAGCAAACTGCAGCAGTGGACACATCAGCGGCAGGGTTGCTTGAAGGCACCTGATGTTCAGCACGCAGCCTCATGTTCAGCATTGAAGCGCTAAACCATTGTATCACTTGCTGCTGTGCTGCTGTGATGGCTCAGACGGCTGCCAACAGAATGTTCTGCTGCCAACGGTTCCTGTACCCAGCAGGTGCATGCACACATCTGCTCATGAACTCTTGTCATTAGCAGACATGAACCCAGCATGCGCGGGTGCGCCTCACCTGTGGGTAGTCTGGGGCAGAGAACAGCGTCACCAGCTTGCCACCTGCACGCACCAACAGCAGAAGGCACAAGCAGTTTCAATTTTGCCGAGTTCAGAGCGGTGACACAGACGCCATAGCACGCGCATGTGCATACACAAACCCAGTACACAGTGCTCCTGCAGGGATGCCAGGAACGCAGCTGAGTTGTGCAAGCGCGAGGCCCTTACTGGGTGTCTCATGGTCAACTGAGTAGCCGCTGCCCACGCTGGGCATCTTCTGCTCAGTTGCGCGCTTGTGGCGAGCATCTGGCCCCTCATGTGACCTGATGATGAGGCACAGCCCATTCTGAGACAGGAAGCGCTGCAGGAAGCAACACACAAAGCAAGAACAGAACACACACCGTCACCGCAAGAAGCAAACAAGCTGGCAGCATTTAGGCACCGCCGGGATGTGAGTTGCTGCAGTCCGAACTAGTCAAGCGGCTGCCACGCCAATACTACAGCACACTGTCCATTTTAGTGCGGCAGCCAACTGTCAGCAAGTGTGCCCACCTCCGTCACGTCTGGTCCGAAGACCCTGCCCACACCACGCAGGCTGTTGTGCTCCATGCCTGCTGTGGGCGAGGGGTCGCTCCACACCAGGTCGCTGGCAATCAGCTGCGCCAGGGAGTGGTCTGGATCAGGGTCGACGCCTGCACACATAAGCACAGGTACATGATCAGACCCCGCAGCATCTTGCAACCCATGCAAGCCGGCTGCAAGGGGGCAACACAAGGTTAGGTTTCAGGCCAAGCAAACGTCACACAGCAGCAGCAACTACTGTCTACACACTACTGCAGTCAACGCATCACGCTGCCGCAGTGCAGTCTTGCAGCTCAAGCCATGCGCACCTCCCTTGCCAGCAGCTCTGAGGTCATCCAGTGTGCCCAGCTCCAGCGCATCTTCTGCACCACGCAAAACAGCAGCACCAGCGCAGCAAGGTCAGTATCCAGTGGTGAGCCACACTATGTAGGCCGTGCAGAATGCGACTCCTGTGCCTGCTCACCGTCGATGTCCTGTATGCACCTGTGGCGCGGCTGGCCCTTGGCCTTGGGCGGTGGCGCCCTGAACAGGCCGCCGTGCAGCACCAGCACCTTGCCCTCAACCAGCGCAGCCAGCGGCAGGTGCGAGAACAGCCGCAGCATGTTCTTGTAGATGTTCTGCACAAGCACAAGAAGCACATTTCAAAGAAAGGCACCACAACCCAGGCGGCAGGAAGCCAAAGGTGTAGCATTACAGGCTGCAGCGCCTGCTCTGCATGCGGCAGTGTTGCAGCGGCATGCATGGCTGCTTGTTTTCCTGTAAGACAACCAGCTCAGCAACCACCTGCAGCACAAGTGGCGTGTGCATGCCCTTGCACCCACCTTGCCTGCGGCACCGTACTTGGCCATCACCTCTGCAAAAAAGCCGTAGTGCTTGGTGCAGTACGCACCCTCATGGTTGCTGCAGCGGCAGAAAGTAGCACAAGCAGTACATGAGGGGGTCAGCTCATGACAGCCCATTGTCCAGACATCATCAGGACTGGCGCGTGTACTCTTCGCATGCGTCAAGAAGATCTCTTGCTATCATCGGATCTGTGTTGTACGTTGATGCATGCCTGCTGAACACTTTTGTGCAACAGAACAGGAGCACGTTCTGCACGGCGTGCAGGGGTGCCGGTCGATAACAGGATGCAACGCAGCAACAACCGTGTTTACAGGCTGCTACTGTGCCAGCTTGATGCAAAGTAACGACACAGATCAACATCACAACACAGCAGCCAGCGTTGCTGCTCACCCCCTCAGCAGGAACACGTTGTGTGGCAGCGCCCACTTCCAGGCAGCCAGCAGCAGCAGCGTCTCAACACCCCAGGCACCTCTGTCCACGTAGTCGCCATTGAAGATGAACACCCGTTCAGCTGAGGGCTGCCCGTACAGGTCAAACCTGCAGAGACAGCGCAGCTGCTGAGTCAGCCAAGCCAGGGCCATGTGCAGCGTGGCAATCTCAGCATCAGGCAGCACAGGCTGTGCAACAACTGGGCAGGTGGCATGCAGACAAATGGTTCAAGCGTGCATGCTCAGCGCTGACAGCTGCACCATTTACTTGTCCTTGAAAAGGCAGAGCTTTCAGGTGCGCTTTCAGCCGGCATATGCTTGCAGGAACGCGCTACCACTGCTCCTCACATGTCGCTGGCTGGTGTGCCCATCGCTGACCATGCTAACCAAGCTGCCAGGACTACGGTGCTGCAGTTTAAAAAACATTCATGGTTTACAGCTAGGGCACTCACAAGCGGCATAGGTCGATGTACTGCCCGTGTGTGTCGCCCACAACTGTAACGCGCTGCTGTGCTGCAGAAGGCTGGACCTGCAGGAGACACGCAGCGGAAGCATGGATGCTGGCCATTAGCAGCTTGCAGTTTGAACAGAACTTCTGTTGACGACTTTAAGCGCACAGTCATGCGGAGAGTTGCAAAGAATCATCAGCCAGCTGGCTGTGTCAGCCTACCTCTAGCAGTGTTGGCTCTGCATCCAGAATGGCTGAGACCTTGGTCAAGATTTGATTGACCAGCTTGACAGGCACCACTTGACTCAGTGCACCTACACCCTTCCATGAGGCATCAAGCATGCTCTGCTGCAGCTGCTTTATAAAGTCTACGCTGAGCTTGCCCCCAGCAGGGAGTTCCAGGGTCTGCATGCTGCAACCTGCCTCTGCTGCATCCACTTCACCCATGAGCACCGCTGACAGATTCAATGCTCGTAACTTCTGATCTATGAACGATAGCGGATGCACGGGTGATGGGCACAAGCAGTAGTCAGCAATGGCAAAAGGGAAGACGGACCGTCCCAAGCAGCAAGCATGCGAGAAACTGACGGGAATCGCGTGCAGCAAGTGATCAACACGTTTTACAGCTATCAAGCACGGCATGCAACACCGCAACACTAGCGTTCTTGTACTGCTGTCATCATGTCAGTAAAGCCCTACTCTGCTCGTGTTGCTCGGCAGTAGCCTAGTTCGTGAACACAGTCAGCGCTTTGATTGAGTTTGCGAATGCACGCTTTACGTTGTAAGAGTGCACAAGTTACAAACAGTGGAATGATTCACAACTGCACACGTTCTTGCTGCACCGGATCTTTGTGAACAAGGCACGTTCATGAGGCACTTCCCGTGATCAGTTGCGTTATACGAGGTCTGCACCATGTCCAAGGGCTGGCAACGGCTGCAAAAGTAAAGCCAGGACAGTAGGGCAGCTGTTGCACCTGGCACCTGCCCACGATGTTTGAGGCGCAGGTGGTGGGGCTGCTGCAGCAGTTCCTGGGCAAGTATGTGTTTGGCTTGGATACTGAGAGCCTGAAGATCTCGGTGTGGCGGGGTGATGTGGAGCTGCGCAACCTGCGGCTCAAGCCTGAAGCCCTGGAGGAGCTGCACCTGCCCATCACTGTCAAGTCGGGCCTGCTGGGCCGCCTCACACTCAAGGTGGGAGCTGGGCAGCGTGTGGTGCATTAGATGCGCAACTGTAATTACCACAGCACATTCAGAGGTTGTAACCACATGTTTGCGAGCTCTCATGTGCAAGACTAGCGTGGGACACAGCTGAAGTGCAGTGCAGTGTGCTTCCACGAAGTCACGCACACCAAGTAACTCTTGCAGGAGAACAGATCTGCCATCAGCTTGCTGCCCTTGAATGTGGCAATCTAGTGATGCTGCGCATGTGGCTGGTGGTTGCTGCTGCAGGTGCCCTGGTCCAACCTGGGCCAGCAGCCTGTTGTTGCTGAGCTGGACAGGCTCTTCCTGGTGGCAGGGCCCAAGGAGGATGACAGCACAAAGTCGCAGGACGGCAGCAAGCAGGGCAGCAGCCCGTCAGCGGCCAGCAACCCTGAGCAGCTGGAGCGCAGCGCCAAGAGCCAACGCGTGGCAGCAGCAGAGGCAGCGTGGCTCAAGGTGCGGCAGGCAGCAACGGTCAAGACGCCACGCAATGCCGGCTCCTTTGTGGCTGTTTAGTACGAACGGCTGTAATGCAATGTAAACACTGCGAATGGTGGGCCGTGGTTCCTGACACAACGGGTGAGGCATGCAACACCTAGCACTACAGTCGCAGTGTAGCACATGTGCTCTCCCTGTAGTTTGCTTGAAGCACTCGGATAGTGGCGCTCAGTAAATGGATGTGTGGTTGTTAGTAGCAGCAGCACCTGCTGCTGCCATGCAGCGTTCAATGTTGACCCTGCCATTCGCCTCTGCACCTCATTGCAACTGCAGGACGTTGCAGAGAAGGAGAACATTGCAGCTAACGCAGCCGGGGCCAGCTCAGGCGCAGGCATGGGCAGCATGGTGGGGGGACGGCTGTATGCACTGCTGGACACCATCATTGGGAACCTGCAGCTGAAGATCACCAACGTACATGTGCGTTATGAGGACAGCAGCAGCAACCCCGGCCACAGCTTCTGCATAGGAGTGATGCTGCAGGAGATCAGCGCCAGCACAGCCAATGAGGACTGGCGCGCTGCTTTCGTGACAGCAGGCGCACTGCTGACGCTGCGCAAGGTGCGTGCTGTGCAGGCGTTGTGTGATTGCTGCAGGGCATGTGCGTCGTAGTGCGGTGGCAGCAGTTGTGTCTGCGACGCGCGTTACTGCTTTGTGAAGATGCTTTTACTGGTTGCAACTGTCAGCATGGATGTTCAGATGTATTCAGGCTGTTGATGCAGCAGCAGATGACCGACATGATGTGTGGCGACCCGCTGGCCCCGCCAATCGCTCACATCCTCACAATCCTGTGCCTGCTGTCCGCCTGCCGTGCCGCCTACCGGGCTCTGGTGCTGCAGCTGGTTGAGCTCAAGTCGCTGTGCGTGTACTTTGACTGTGACGTGATGCTGGAGAAGCAGCCGCGCGGTGACCTGATCACCCCGCAGCGCTGGGACGAGCTCATGCTGCCTGCACACCACATGCAGCGGCAGCAGCAGGCACTGGCAAGCAGCCCACAAGCAGCCTGGACACCAGCAGCATCACAGCAGCAGCAGCAGCAGGGTGTGGCGGCGCAGCACCAGTTGCTGTTGTGTCCGGTGGATGGCAAGCTGCGGTACGTGCGGCGCAAGAAGGATGCGCGGCTGCTGGAGAGTGACGCTGGGCAGGAGATGCACCTGCAGCTGCAGGACATCAGCGTGCGCCTGCATCAGCTGCAGTACCAGAGCAGTCAGAAGCTGCTGCAGGAGTTTGACAGATACGCGGCCAGTGCGCCACACCGCCACCTGAGGCCGCACTGCAGGCCGCAGCAAGGTGGGTGGTGGGCAGCGTCTGCTGCTGCTTGGGCAGCGCATGGCTGCGTTGTTGTGGAGAGGAGGACAGCATAGCTGCGCTGTGGGCAAGCAGGAAGCACAGAACACGTACCGCCACCGCCTGCCTTTGTCCCAGCAGTTTTCTTGCAGTCGCTGTTGCCGCGTGATGCTAGGCCGTGCAGCCAGGCTGTATGCAAAGATCCCTTCAATCTATTTTCAACATAGTTTCTGACATTGCTGCACTTACTCTTGCTGCTGCCGCCTCCTGTGCTGTTGCTGCAGGGTCCTGTGCGCGGCTGTGGTGGCGCTACGCCATCACTGTCGTGGTGCGGCAGACCAAGAGCTACAGCACGCGCGCCTGGGACCAGGTGACCATGGTGGCGCAGCACCACAGGGACTACGTGCCTGCCTACGTGCGCTGCCTGCAGGCTGGCAAGCAGGGCGGTGACGATGCAATCCACAAGCTGGATGACCAGCTGGACGAGTCAGTCATCATGCTGTTTAGGCGCATGGCGCATGCCAAGTACAAGGCAGCAAAGAAAAAGTCCGCAGCGAGTGAGGCTGCAGGCAAGCAGCAGGCAGCGCAGCAGGGCTGGCTGGGCTGGCTGCGGGGCGGGGCGCAGCGCCCTGCACAGGCGGCCCCGGCTGGCCCTGGCGAGGGTGGCACTGCTGATGCTGATGCTGACACGAGCCTGGGCCCTGAGGAGTGGAACACACTGGAGCAGCTGGTGGCAGAGCAGGCGGTGAGCGCGCACAGGCACCAGGGCAGTGCTGCTTGCTTGGCTACTGCGCGCAGTGCTGCAGGTTGACAGCTGCTGGCGCAAACCACTGCGGCTCTCGTAGTGCAAGTACATAGGCAGGTCTTCTAGCAGCCATTGTTGCGCCCTGACTACAACTCTGCTGGTGTGTCGTCCGCTGCCATGGTGCAGGCGTCGCTGGGTGGTGATGCGCTGGACACGCCCAGCACTGTGCGCAGCGTGCTGCGCGTGGAGGTTGAGCGGCTGGGGCTGGAGCTGGCTGAGGGTGGCGGCCGCCTCATCAGCCAGGCAGCCATGCAGGGCGTGGATGCGCGCGTGCTGGCCTACCCTGTCGCGCAGGACATTGTTTTCGCGGTGGCAAAGGTAGGCCACTTCTGGCTGCTGCTTGCATGCGGTTCTGGCTGGCGTTCACAGCCTGAAAAGTGGCAGTTGACTCGCCGAACCACTTTTTGCAGCTGGATCGCTGTTGCGCATATCGCCGTGTGGTGCTTAAAGTGTATTCTGCTGACCAGCGCCGAATGGATTGTGGTGCTGCTCGCTGCCTGCAGTTTGGCATCACGTCTTCTCACGGGCCCCTGATGAGCTCTGGCAGCCTTGCAGCAGCAGCGCTCAGCACCAGGTCAGCAGCAGCACTCACAGCCGGCACAGCCAGCCACGCCATGTCGCTGCGCCTGCTGCGCAACCCCCAGGACGGCAGCTGCGACCTGGTGGTACAGCTGGCAGTGGCGCCTAGCTATGTGACGTACAACAATGCAGCGCTGGCTGAGGTGGCAGGCTTCTTCAGGACGGAGGAGGCCCTGGAGCTCAGCAGGCTGCAGGCACAGGCCGCAGCGCGCACCGACAAGCTGAGGCACATGGCGCAGCTGCAGCTGCGGGCGCTGAGCCAGCGCAGCAATGAGAGCAAGCCTCGCATGCGGCTGGCGATGACGCTGCATGCACCCAAGGTAGCTGTACCAGGTGCGCATATGCTGGCTGTTGGGGGCTCAGTGGCCAGGTGGCTGCCAATGCGCACAGCTGGCATGGCATGCTTCTGCTAATGCATGAGCTGCGCAATGCATTGATGGCTGTGCCAACTTACTCCTATGTTGCTGTCTTCCATTGAATTGCTTGTCTACACATGTGTTGGCTGCTTGCAGATGCCTCTGGCAGCACCACACTCATCGCTGACCTGGGTTGCTTCACCATCCGGAGCAACCCGCCAGCAAGCCAGTCCATGTCAGCAGAGGAGGCCGCACTGTATGAGCCGTTTGTCGCCAAGGTTGACCACGTATCAGCATACTTCCTGGACGGCAGCTTTGCATGGCCCAGCAATGCAGAGCTGGCGGCGGCAGCAGCAGAGGCAGCAACAGGCCCTGCGGCTGAGGCGCTTGGTGATGCACAGCAGCAGCAGCAGCAGGCTGCAGGCGCTGCAGAGAGTGTGCTGCAGCGGCTGCTGTCGCGTCGTGCGCGTGTGGTCAGTCTGCTGGACAGGTTTGGGCTGGGCGTGGACCTGCAGGTGGCCACCAGCGTGCACCCCAGGTGAGGCGGGGCAGGCAGCGGGTGATGTTGGCCTGCAGGAGCGACTGATCAGCACATGCTGGTGTTCCGAAGTGATTTGCAGTGGAAAGGAAACAGTGTCAGGCTGGTGTATGTCACTGCTTGCAGGTGGCTGCAGCCATTGAAGCACTTGCTGTGGGTTGTGTGAGCGGCCTGGACGCTGAATTTTCTGTGTTGCTCCTGATGCGTTTGCAGGTTCCCGGTCATGCGTCTGGCTGTGACTGCAAGCCCGCTGAAGCTGCACCTCAGCCCCTACCGCTACCAGCAGCTGATGACGGTGCTGCAGTCCATTGCACCAGCAGCGCCAGCAGCAGATGCACATGCAGCGGCGGCAACTGCGACAGCAGCAGGCGCGGATAAGCCGCTTTGGTTGTCAGAATCAGAGTACTCCGGAAAGGTGTGTGCGTGGCTTGTGATCATCATATCGTGCAAGCAACAAGCTCTGCAGGCACTGAATGACAGCTAGCTCCCACATCTCATGCATTGTCAGTCGCCAACATCACCCGCTGACGCTTTCCTTGTGCTGCTGCTGCTGCTGGTGCTTGTTGTCAGGTGTCTGTTCTGACGTGGGAGGGCATGACCAGCAGTGTGGCCAAGTGGCAGGCGCACCGCTGGGTGCATGTGTGGCGGGGCCGGCTGTACCTCACGCCTGGGCGTGACGACCAGGAGGTGGCGGCCAGCCGCACCTACTGGATGGGCTACAGGGTGGTGGAGGTGCCGCCAGCGGTGAGCCTGGCTGCAGGGCAGGCGTGGATGTAACAGAGGAGGAGTTTGCTGGCATTGGGGCAGGACCGATGAACTCGTGGTGTCCTGTCTGCAAGTTGGTGTATAGTGGCGTTTGATTGCTTGCAACATGCTGCGCCATGTTTGGTGTTGGTTGTGCTTGTTCCTCCCCTTGCCTCAGATGTCTGCTCCTGGCTGCATGTTGTGCTGTGTGCAGTCTGTGGCTGGCTGCGACAACGTGGTGGCAGTGGTGCCCAAGGCGGTGCGCGCTGACGCTGCGGCCGAGTGCCAGGACGCTGTGGTGCTGCGCGCACCTGACGCACTGGCCGCCAAGGAGCTGCGCAAGCGGCTGACAGCATCAGCCAGCCAGATGGCTGCAGTGGCGGGGCTGCTTGAGGTGAGGTGGCACCGGGGGGAGGTGGCAGGGGGGGGGGTATGGAGGAAGGGTTAGATGTGGCGGGGCAAGGGGATGGTAGCTTCTGCTGTGAGGATGCAGGGCAAGTAGCAAGTGCCAGCCGCAACACTTGCAGTATCTCCATGCGGTCAGCAGCTACTTGTGCAATGCCAAACAATGAGCAACGTGTTATGCTGTTGTTCTCCGGCAATATGGCTCAACATGCTGTTGGTGCGGTGCTGCCACTGCTTCATGCCTCCCACCACCACATTGCAGCTGGATGATGCTGAGGAGCAGGACGCAGCCATAGGCACCACCAAGGACGTATTTGACGAGCTCTTCAGCCACCAGCTGCTGCTGCAGCTGTATGGCAGCATCAGCGAGGTCTCTCTGCTCATAGGCGGCAGGGCACCCGTCTGCTGGTGGCCACCCAGCAGCCTGGACGCACTGCCCAGCACCAGCAGCATCACCACCTCTAATGGCAGCGGCTTGGGTGGCGCAGCAGCTAGGTCTGCCACTGCCAAGCAGCCGTCCGCCTCGCAAATAGCAGACGAGGCTCCAAGCGAAGGCCCCAGCCGTGACCCCAGCAGACCTGCGTCGTCCCTAGGTGAGGTGCAGCAGCAGCAGCGAGGGGCCGCCGCATCGGCAGCAGCTGCTGCGCTGCAGACTGTGAGCTCTGTGGCTGAAGGCGTTGGCCCGGCCTCCAGCAAGCCTGCCATGCTTGTGGCGCTGGAGCAGGAGGTCGACCTAGTGGCCATAAAGTTCCAGGGCGCGCAGGTTGGGGTGAACCTGAGTGGTGAGGGCTTTGTGACTGAGGTGGCCATGGCTGCGCTGACCATGGACGACCTGCTGGTGGGGGCGCGCTGCCCTGACAAGGCACACATGGCCGAGTCAAGCGTGAACTGGGAGCAGCAGCAGCAGGAGAAGCAACAGCAACAACAGGAGCAGCAGCAGCAGGAGCAGCAGCAGCAGCAGGCAGCAGCTGCTGCTGTTGCTGGTGGGGCACAGGCGCCGGGTGGAGAGGAGCCTGCTGCCAGCTCTGCAGGTGAGCGTTGGTGAAGGCTTGATGGCAGGTGCACAACACGGTGCTGAGTGGATTGCAGGTTTCCATTTTCTTAGGGTGAGGGAGTTACACGTAGGCCAATCACCATCTTAGATGGCATGCACCACACAGGGTGATCGTAGATTGCATCTGTAGGTCCGGCTGCACCGGGATTTCCTGCTATGTTCGTGTGTTGACACGCACATTCATGCATCCTTGCTGCTGTGCAGCAAGCTGCACAGCATCTAAGATGACCTAGGGCTGTAGGCTGCATTGTTAATTCCCCTTTGTCCTTGCATTATCTGTCACCGTGCCCTCCTGCATCTGCAGAGCCCCCTCCTGCCCCCATCACCCCCAAGCTGCGCATCAGTGTGGGAGGCAGTGCAGCACCAGACACAGCCACCCAGCCAGCCGCAGCTGCAGGCAAGCCTGCCTCGCCTACCTCCCCTGCTGGCGATGATGAGGATGACGAGTTTTACGATGCAGAGGAGGGCGATCCCGGCACACCACAGAGCTTGCGCAAGCGGCGCTCATCAGGCAGCAGCAGCGGCACACTCGCAGGCGGTGCGTTTGGTGGTACCACCTCTGCAGGCGAGGAAACACTCCTGGCTGCCACTGCTGCTGCCGTCGCTGCCATCGATGCAGCAGCAGCAGGGGAGGCAGGATCAGGTGCCTCCGCAGTTCCGTCGCACGAGCTGGCAGTGGGTTCGCACCCGCTGCCGCAGCTGTCGGCGTCTCTGTCGATGGTTGATGGCGCTGGGCTGGATGTGGATGATGCCAGCTTCATTGCAGCGCCTTCCTTTGCTGCTGCCATGGCTAGCTTCAGCCAGGCGCATGGCACACTGCAGCTGGGCAGCAGGGGCAGGGACGCTGCAGGCAGCACAGCAGGCAGGGCAGACACGCCTCCACCCGAGCCTCTGCCCGGCAGCAGCAAAGGCACATTAGCTGCTGATGCTGCTGGTGAGGGTGGGGAGGAGCTGGTGCGGCTGCTGTTTGCGCAGTACAGCCCCAGCAGCAGCAACTACAATGGGCTGGATGTTGAGGTGGCGCTGAAGCTGTCCACGCTGGTGTTCTACTGCAACAGGCCCACAGTTGCTGCGCTGATGGTGTTTGGCACAGACCTGGCAGCCATCAACACGGCCCTGGCGGCACCACATGCAGCACAGCAGGTGCGGCACGTTGGGCACGCACAGATGTGTGTTTGATGTCAGACTGTTTGGTTTGCATGCAGTCCTGTGCACGCAGGCTGGGCGTGGTTCAATCGTCCTGCCACCACAGCTCGGCCAGGTGGGACCGGACCGTTACAACAACTACTCTGTTCTATGCCACAGGACCTTGCTCAAGTAGCAATTGTGATCAGTTGCTGAAAAGACACATGCATGTGCTTTCTTTGTGTGCTTGCTGTCCCTGCAGGATGCTGGCGGCAATGAGGCCGATGCTGCTGGTGACTCTGCCACCACTGACAGCGAGTCAGTGAGTGACATCCAGCTGGTGCGTGGAGGTGGCGAGCAGCGCACGCTGTTCAAGCTGACACTGCAGGTGAGGGGCCAGGTAGACATGCAAAGGCTGGCTTGGCATGGATCTGGCATGGCTGGCTAACCCGCTGGGGTTACATGTGTACTCTCACTTGTGTCATAGTGCTATGAGAAACATCTCATACAAAGCGGAGCCTGCTGGGCTGTGAATGTGAGTGGCCGCTGCTGTGACCGCTGCTGATTTGTCGTTGTTCTGCTGGCGACGTCAACCTGCTCGCCTGTTTCACACCTGACACCGTCATGTTCACCTCCGTCTGCGCCCCTTCACCGCGCCAGGTGTCCAAGGTTGAACTGCACCTGAACTACGAGGGTGACGTGGCGTTTCCCCTGGCTGTGGGCTGCATGCACAACTTCACGCTGGAGCTGGCGGTGCACCCTTCCACGCTGCAGCTGGCCACCAGCCTGGGCAACCTGGTGGCAGAGTACGGCGCGCTGCCCCCGGGGCACCCCAACAGGACCATGGTCTCGGTGCGGGACGCGCAGGCAGGCAGCCTCATCGAGGTGCTCTTCAAGTGAGTTGGCTTGGAGAGCTTAGTATCAAACTGGCCAGAGTCTGGTACTTTGGTTTTGGATGCTGGGGTATTGCCAGCGTGTGCACATTGAGTGTTGTTGCACACATGTTCGTAGCACACTAAAACGCAAGCGATACTCCCAAGAATGTGAGCTCCAGATACATAATTGGCCAAGCTCTTTCAGACCTTGCTGTTCACGTGCCGCTGTGGCTGCGCGTGCAGGATGCACTCGCTGGAGGAGTCCTTCAGCGAGGGCCGTGTGCCGGGCGGCATGCAGTTCATGAGCGTGGTGACGCGGCTGTCCACCGTCCAGATCGTGTTCATGAACAGGTTCCTGGTCGAGTTCCTGGACTACCTGGCAGGTGGGGGGGGGGGGGGGGGGGGGAAAGGGGG